>PITA01002964.1:32619-148711 GCA_004023965.1 Spilogale gracilis
GGGGAACAAACAGCTGAACTAATCACTGTGTTTTGTTATGTAGTAAAAATTGTGAATTATATAAAGTCTAATGTGTTAAACTGAAGATGTAATTATCCTTCTTATGCAATAATTTGGAAGCAGATCCTAAGTGACTGTCATTGTGTGCTGCAGTTTGATGGTTCCTGCAGGGAAAAGGTCTGGGAGGACGCTACTCTACCACATGGAATCTTAGTGATCGTACAAGACAACAGGCTGGCCTGGCCGAACGCTACAGAGATGTGAACTCAACCACCTAACTTGCTTTAGTCTGATGCCGTAGTTTAATGATCTTAACATTTCCATTTGTGAAAGAATGCTCTTAAATATGTATCACTGGGCCCAAGCCATATTTTAAATCATTTTTAATAAATTCTACTTATTTAAAAAGATTAAATATCCTAATAATTATTATTCCTACTGCTATAGTATTTTCAAATATTGCTTGGAACTACTTTTTACCTGTAGCTACCATGACTAAGGCTCATGTATTATCATTTAAAATTCTTCTTGATTTTGTCTTTTTGACTTAGATCCCCAAATCAAAATAATAAAACTGATGTCTTTTAGACTTAAAATATCTTTGGATTTCCTATTTTGAAACCTGTGTTCTCTCCAAATTGATTTATTTGACAAATCAAAAGAGAAGTTCAGTCTTTATAGATTAAATGCAAATAAAATACATTTATGTAGATACATATGTTTAATGATTTATATACTTCAAGTTAAGACGAGGCAGACTCATGTTCTAATGGAAAAACTGGTACAATAACTGCTTCAATTTGATTTTTGTTTCTAGGTTTTAATATCCTTGTCAATCAGGAACAAGCACAGCACCCTTGATGGTAGAAATCAGAGTCCTGCAGGTTGGTTGAAGGCCTCACTATGCACAGTACCCTCTAATTCCATGGGTAATCACTGACTGAGTCCTTATGAATTAATTGTGTACTCTATGTGTGTGTGTGTGAGAGAGAGAGAGAGAGAGAGAGAGAGAGAATACAAGAGCCTTTCTGTCCCATAAATAATTCTGGTTAACATAATTATTTTCCAGAGCTGTTCAATCTTATCTTCCTTGCTAGATAGTTAATCAGCTCTATATGCTCTCAGATTAGGTGACTGGTTATTTTTGCAGCATTGTTAGGGAAATACTGCACTTGAACGCCCATGGAAATGACCTTGGCATATTCTGTTGACAACTAAACAGCAGTAAATTCCTTGGACGCAAAGCTCTCAATTACAGTGACATAACATATCCTCAAATTACTGGGAGACAGTCCCAGCCAGGGACCTCAAACTGAGGATTCCTAAGAATCCTCTAAAATATGATCCTAGAGAATGAGACAGCTTCCACCCAGGAACCACGGAAAAAATCGAAATGGCCAGAACCAAAGTTGTCAGGCTCAATCTGCATGCTCTTACCTACCCAAGTCCTTTCTATCTTCTATGCTGGTTTAAATTTCTGAACTGTTAATAGACATCTATTTTGTCTAATAGTAATACCCGTAATACTGCTCTTTGTATCCTTAGTCATTCCTTGTATGAGTCCAATTCCTGGCTACAATTTGCTCATGATTTCACTAAAATATGCAAACAAACTAATTACTGAGACTGTAGCCACTTTCTTTTGGGTGCAACTCAGCTCACAGTAGTTCCTGGGCAATCATACCCAAATATTAAGCAACTTCTGAAATAGTAAACTCAAAGCAGCAAACAGGACAGGCAGCCCCTGTGATGTCAAACCTGGGAAAGTTTCTGTCTACACCAAAACTACACTTGGGACTTGGCTTTTTGCTTAGAAACAGATTGCTACTTATCAATCTCTCTTAAATCATCTTCCCACAGTGTCATTTTTCTGAACACAACTCTACAAAGAGTAAAGTTATTATAGTCATTGCATCTTCAAGAACTGTATCTTGATATTAGTCACTTATAATCATTTTTCTTCTTAATATTCATGGTCAAAAAATAAGCAACACAAACCAGAAATTAATGCCTAGTACTTTTCTCCCAAATGGTTGGTCTATCCTCCTATTTCACATCTCCACTAACTTATTTCTATTTGATCCCCAAAATTTTTTTCTTAAAAGCAGTATTACATTAGTCATGTGAATATACCCAAATGTTTCTTAAATGGTCGAATATTATACTCCAAGTATTACTATCGGTAAGTATTTAAGACTGAGATTATTAAAACACCCTAAAAATGTCTTTATCTCCCTTAATCTATATTCTACTCTGTCCACAATACTCTATAATTGAAAAGAATGTTATGAATGCTCATTGTTGAACAAATAAACTGGATGAAATCTGAAGTCTTTACATTACAGCTTTCTTACATGCAGAGTCTTTATCATTAGCAACAGTGTTAAACCTGAATTTATAAAGAAAAATCTTGTCACAAAAGTTTTTCTCCTTCAATGAATATGTACCTATCCTCTCACTCTTGCCTTCTATTTTTGTTTCCAGTATCTTTAAAGGCTAATATATAACATTATTTAATAGTCCTCATTTAAACTGGCAAAAATATAAAGGAAGGGTATCCCATATGTACTATTATTCCTGAGAGTATACACTAGCACAAACATTTAGAAAGTAGTCTACAATAGTGATATTAAGTATGTGTATTTCCTACATCAGCAATTCCTCTCCTGACTATGTACTACAGAAAAGGTTTCATATAGCTCCAAAAAGTGACACAGTTGTGGAAGCAAACAGGGGTATACTATGTGCGCATCACTGGGGACAGATAAGTAACACATGGTATATGCATATAGAGAATATATGTTTTAAAAAAACAATGAACTGGGTCAATGTATAGTTAAAGAGAAACAGAAAATTTTAAAAAAGAATGAGTTTTTTACATGAAAACTTATAATGATACACAAACAATATTTTCAGGAATACAATATGTTAAAAAGATATTTGAACTGGAATAGGGGCTGAAAGGATATATTCTGAAAAACTAAGACTGGAAGCTGATTATAATGCAAAAAGAGAATGGGGCAAAGATAAAAGAATGAAAAATAAAGAAAAATACAGGACCTTGCAGATTGACAATGATAGTCTGTCATGTACTAAGCAGTATTTTCAATTCAATCCTATGTACAAAAACCAAGAAACAACCAGTTAAATGGAACACCCCTACTCACATACAAAAACAGGACTTCCTAAAAGCCTGGGGAAAAAATTACAATGGGAGAAGAGTTAAATATGATACACGTCAAAGATACATAAAATTTTATGAAAATTTCAACAGAATTACATAGATACTTGACACTGTTAAACAAGAAAATTTAAGATCTGACTAGACTAAATTTACAGAAAAATCATGCATTAGCACACAATGGAAGGATCAAGACTGGAGGCAAGAAGGGTAATTAATTAGGAGGCTACTGACAAAAATCTAAAAGTCGAATAACAAGTACCCAAACTAAAATCTTGCTATTTTCGATATATAAATAAACAAGAGTGGAAATAGAGAGTAATAAACTCACCTTGCCTAAGCACAGTCCTAAAGACAGGCTCAGCGCCTCACAGGAGTTAAAAACTGGCAAGAAGAAACCTGCCTCTTCTTCCCTGTTTCCTTCCACCCACTGCTCCAACACCAATTACACATAAGGTAGACCTGGACAGAGTCTCATTGTCATTAGGTAAATATGTAACGTCTGACCAGAAACAGAGGGTCACACAGAGTAATAAAATATGCGATCTATTTCAGAGTGGATGAAGGGTGAAGGGGAGGGCATTGGCTGCCAGCGAGTCTCTCCTCACAAGGCAGGGCCATGCCAAATTAGAGAAGTTTAAGTCCTACAGCAATATTAACACTAACCTGTTACATCTGACACTTTCATACCATTCTGTAAAAAATTACTCTATTAGTAGACTTATTAGGCCTGTGTTTTCCTAGTTCTTGAAGGAGGTTCAATGTTTTCTGAGGGGAGGAAGCAGTCATGTCCCAGGAGCAGGAACTATATACCTTTGCCTCCAACTTTTCAAAATACCAGAAAGCCCATTCTCCACAAGTGAATATTCAATAAATGCAACTTCCTGGCAGGCAGAGAAGGAATCAGATTCCTAGAAGAATATGATAATATGTACCAAATACTTTCCATAGCTAAGTACTATACATTAAGCATTTAAGATAAATTACAATGTTTAAGTCCATGCCACACATGCAAGGGAATTATTTACACAAAATACATATGTAGCTATGCATAGACAGCATGGCCACATGCTTTCTCTGCAGAAATATTTATGTACATATACATAAGCACCTTTCAAAATACATATGTAAATATGTGTATATAAACACAAATACATACATATGTACACTTATATATCCACATATATACATAGAGATATACAGATTTACATCTAAATATATGTGTGTATACATATATACACACAAAGGAAGAAGAAACCATTTTGAGGACAATTAAGTTACTGACTACCCAAGGTACTGTTTTAACTCAGGTAGTCATGACAAGAATTTTATAGGTGGCTCACAGAAAAAAAAGTATCAGTTACGTACTTTACATAGGTTATGATACAGACTGTCCTTTATGTGCAAGCGTTTAATAATGACATCACAACACATTATCACTAACCCATTTTACATAAAAGGAAAGAGAGAGTCCATAGTCACAAGGCTAGAAAGCAGCAAACCGGAGCCTCAAATTCAGGCAGTTTGATTCCAGAAAGCATCTTCAACCATATGCCACACTGGCTCTGTTCAGGAATTGGGACTATCAACGCTTTTACAAATTGCTTCCAGGTAAAATACTCTTAGGCATTTTCACCACAGCAATAAAAGGGTCATATGTAAATGAACACATCTCCTCTACCTACAGAGTGAATATACAGATTGTTTTTGCTTATCATTAACACACACAGATTTAAACTCCCTCCTAAGAACTTATCTGGCAATGCACGGATAACAAGCTATCAGAAACTTTTCATTTAAAGCTACTGTTATCATACAAAAAAAAAAGACCAAAAGACCTTAAACAAAAGACTACTTGAAATTTCAAGTTTTCCTTGAGGCATTCACAGATCTATGATCTTTTAATTACATAAAACCAAAAAAATAGCAAAGAAATAAAAATATTTAAATTGTGTATAAAAGCTATGATTTAACAAATTATACATTTTGAATGATTTGAAGCCAAGAGACAAGGCACAAAAGACTATACAAAAGGGGGAAAATATTTTATGATATTTTATAAGGAAAAATAAATTAAAAAATATCTGGTGAATAAGAGGTTAAAGTGATGGACACCTAAGATCAATTAGAAAATTTATACCTGTGAAAGCTGTCAGAGATCTTTCCCCTCTCCTGCAAAGTAGCTTAATCACAAAATGTAAAGGTAGTGGGGAAAACCAATTTTCATCCAGTTCACAAAAGGAGATGTACAAATTTCTATTCTAATAAAGTCTTAACATCTCCTACATGTTATATAAGCTTTGCTACTACTAATAAATCAATCTTTTATACCTTTAAAAAGCTAAGTACTTCTAAATGACATGTCAGACAAAACAATAGCTCATAACATTTTGTGACTACTCTGTATCATGTAACATGTCAGCTGATACAATTTTTATAATTAAACACCTATAAAATTGTTCTTAAATAGACACCTGGAGAAAAGATCGATTGTGCGAAGACAGCTGCTCATAATGAAAAGTGAATATATTTTTATGATGGCAGAGCAGGTATCACGCAGACCACTGAAATAACGAATTTTCTCATGCTACACACCACTGCACTTGCAAGACCAGCTTGGTGACTCTATGGATAACTTCTGTCTTCATTCCTACTATTATAAGGTCTTAGGATGAAAGTATATACATACCTCTTATAAATTTGCTATCAAAGAATGAGAATGCCTGCATGAAGGTCAACTCTATAATTATAAATCTATTCTGAGTCTGAAGCAGTGATCTAGATATGAAATAGACCAATAAAGAGCTACAAACACATAAGCTATTTCACCCTAGAAACCCAGTTTTCCAAACACATTAGCCACAGCTTCAGAGTTAACTTGTATTCTAATGTCTGATTTCTCCAAGATGAATTAAAAGCAAAGGTATTTAAAGTGATGTCTATAGGAACTTGGAAATGTTCTTTGGCTTGCATTTCCACATTATATTTCTCAGAACAGATCTATACTGACAGTTTCATGTAAAAGTCTAAGATAAAATCACTTCACATTATCTCCAAAATAAAATGTGAGATAAGGGGGAGCCTGGGTGGCTCAGAGGGTTGGGCCTCTGCCTTTCGGCTCGGGTCGTGATCTCGGGGTCCTGGGATGGAGTCCCGCATCGGGCTCTCTGCTCAACAGGGAGCCTGCTTCCTCCTCTCTCTCTGCCTGCCTCTCTGCCTATTTGTGATCTCTCTCTGTTAAATAAATAAATAAAATTTAAAAAAAAATGTGAGACAAGAAAAAATAAATTTAAAAATATCTGGTGAATAAGAGGTTAAAGTGATGGACACCTAAGACCAGTTAGAAAATTTATACCTGCGAAAGCTGTCAGAGAGCGTTCCCCTCCCCTGCAAACTCTGGACTACCAAAGAAAGCAGGTGAAGTGAAAGAATGCAAGAATCCAGAGGGATCTGCTTCCACACCTAGAGATTCAAACCACTGTTCTATCCCCCACTTTTACTCTCAGCTCCGGTCCTCAGACCTTCACAACTTGCCAAATTCTGTGGCTCACCATTTGCCCAATCAGGAAATTATTTTATTTTACTCTTCATTTCACCTACCTAGTCAGTTATCAAATCCCTGCTCTGCTCCCCAGCCTTACTGTCACCCTTTGTCTGTATCTTTCCCCTTCTGAATTACAGGAACAGCAGATCTAACTGGCTCTTTACCCCTCAGTCACTCTAACGAGCATTCCTGACTCCCTTGTCAAATAGTAGGTGACATACTTGTATTATTAGTCCAATACTAGCCACATATTAGTATACGCAACAGTTTATTTTTTGGACTCTCAATTTTATTCCATTGATCTATATAATACCGTTTTATACGATACCGTTTTACTATGAGCTAGTAGTTTAGATTAAATCAGAAAGGAAGATGTCATTTTTGTCCTTTCTCAGGACTGCATTGCTATTTGGGGTCTTTTGTGGGTCTGTACACATTCCAGAATTGTCTCCTCTATTTCTGTGTAAAATGGCACTGGAATTTTGATAGAGATTGCATTAAATCTTTAAATTGGGTAGTATGGACATTTTTATTAAGGTTTTATTTATTTATTTGACACAGAGAGAGAGAGATCACAAGTAGGCAGAGAAGCAGACAAAGAGAAACTAGGAAACAGGATCCCCACTTAGCAGAGAGCATGATGCCGGCCTCAATCCCAGGACCCTGACATCATGACCTGAGCCGAAGGGAGAGGCTTTAACCCACTGAGCCACCCAGGTGCCCCAGTATGGACATTTTAACAATATTAATGCTTCCATTTAACCAACATGGGATTTATTTGAGTCTTCCTTAATTTCTTTCATCGAAGTCTTAGAATTTTCATTGTACAAATCTTCACATTAAATTTACCCCTAAGTATTTTACTATTTTTGATGCTATTTTAAATGAGATTGTTTTGGGATGCCTGGGTGGCTCAGTCAGTTGAGTGTCTGCCTTCAGCTCAGGTCATGATTCCTGGGTCCTGGGAGGGAGTCCCATGTCGGGCTCCTGCTCAGTGGGGAGCCTACTTCTCCCTCTGCCTCTGCCCTTGACTAGTGTTCTTCTCTCTCAAATAAATATCTTCTTAAAAAATAAATAAATGAAATTGTTTTGTTAATTTATTTGCAGATGCTTTGTTGTTAGTGCATAGAAATGCAATTATTTCTTGGAGCATGTGGGTCATGATCATGAGATCAAGCCCCACGTTGGGCTCCTGGCTGAGCATGGAGTCTACTTGAGATTCTCTTTCCTTCTGCCCCTCCTGCTCACGCTCTCTCCCTAAAATGAATAAATACTTTCAATGGTTTTTTTAGTGGAGTCTTTAGAATATTCTATGTATAAGATCATATTGTCTGCAAACAGAAACAATTTTACTTCCTTTCTGAATAGGATGTCTTTTATCTTTTCTTGCCTAATTGCTTTGGCACAGACTTCTGGTAGTATGCTGAATAGGAATGGTAAGGGTAGGTACCTGATCTTAGAGGAAAGTGTTTTGTTTTCTGCTACTGAGTAAGATGTTAGCTGTGGTCTTGATTTACATGGTGTTTATTATTTTGAGGGATACCCCCCATATCTACTTTATCAAGAATTTTTAATCATGAAAGGAGATTGTATTTGGCAAATTTTTTTCTGTATCTATTGAGATGGATGATTTTTTTTTAATATTTTATTTATTTATTTGACAGAGAGAAACACAGCGAGAGAGGGAACACAAGCAGGGGGAGTGAGAAAGGGAGAAGCAGGCTTCCCGCCGAACAGGGAGCCCGATGTGGGACTCGATCCCGGGTCTCCAGGATCATGACCTGAGCTGAAGGCAGTCGCTTAACCAACTGAGCCACTCAGGTGCCCCGAGATGGATGATCTTTTTACATATTTTTATCTTTCATTCCATTAACATGATATATCACATTTACTGATTTATGTATGTTAAAAGATCTTTGCATCCCAGGGATCAATCTTGATTATAGCATTTGATCCCTTTAATGTGCTGTTGAGAGCAGTTGGTTAATACTTTGTCCAGAACTTTTGCATCTCTATTCAGTAAGTATATTGGCCTGTTTTCTTGTAGTGTCCTCATCTGGCTTGATATCAGGGTAACACTGTACTTGCAAAATGGGTTGAAGAGTGTTCCATCCACCTCAATTTTTGTTAAGAATTTGAGAAAAACTGGTGTTAATTCTTTTTTAAATGTTTAGAATTCATCAGGAAACTATCTGGTACCAGACATTTCCTTGTTGGGAGGTTTTTGGTTACTGATTCAATCTCCCTACTTTGTTACTGTGAACAGATTTTGTATTCTTGATTCAGTCTTGGTAGGCTGTATGTTTCTGGAAATTTATGCCTTTCTTATAGGTTACCTAATTTGTTAACATATAATCATTCACAGTAATCTCTTATGATCCTTTGTATTTCTTTGACATCAGTTGCAATGTTTCCTCTTTTATTTCTAATGTTATTTATTGGAATCGTTTTTTTCTTTCCTTTTTTTTTTTTTTACTCTAGCTAAAAGTTTGAAAGCTATTTTTTTGTTTAGCTTTCAAAAAAACAGCTCTTTCTTTACTTGCTATTTTCTATTGTTCTTTTTGGTCTTTCATTTATTTCTGCACCAAACTTTGGTATTTTCTTCTTTCTGTTAACTTAGAGTTTAGTTTGCTCTTTTTCTAGTTCCTTGAGTTATAAAGTAAGGTTATTGCAGATCTTTCTGGTTTCTTAATATAGGCATTTATCACTATAAAATTCCCTTACAGAACTGCATCCCCAAGTTTTGGAATGCTGTTTCCATTTTTGATTCACCATATTTCTTTATAACACTGAAGTTCCCTACTGTATTGTATTATTGTCCATTCCTCCCATCATATCTGTTAGCATATGTTTAACATATTTAGGTACTCCAGTGTTGGAGTATATCATATATACTTACAATTGTTATAACCCCTTAAAGACATAATCCCTTTATCAGTATACAATGGTCTTTATCTCATGTTATAGTTTTTGAGTTAAAGTCTATTTTGTATGACATTAAGTACAGCTACTTCTGCTCTCTTTTGGTTTCCACTTGCATGGAATATCTCTTTCCCTCTATTCACTTTGAGCCTATGTATATCCTTGAAGCTAAAATGAGTCACTTGTAGGCAAAATACATTTGGGTTTTGTTTTCTTATCCATTCAGAAATTATCAAATATATTATCAAATTATTATCTATATTATCTATAATTGATTATCTATATTATCAAATATAGAATGCTATATTTTTTGAGTGGCAAATTTAATCCATATTTTCAAAAATATATTTGTGGAACAGAAAAAAGGGCAAAGAGGACAAGAATGCAGAGAGGAGAAAAAAAGACTGAGGATATTTAACAGGGTATTTTACCAAGAATTAAGGTGAAAACCTATGTATGGCTCACAATTACTGTGATTCCACTTCTATTAGGTACCTGGAACAATCCAATTCATAGAGATAGAAAGTAGAATGATGGTAGCCACAGGGCTGGTAGGGGAAGGGGGGAGGGAGGGGGATGGTGAGTTGCTGTTTACTAGGTACAGAGTTTTTGTTTTGCAGGATGAAAAGAATTCTGTGGATGAATGGAGGCGATGGCCACACAAATAAATGTACTTAATACTACTGAATGGTACACTTGAAAAGTGTATGTACAGTGGAGTAATTAAATTTTATGTTACATATATTTTACCACAATTAAAAAAAAACTCCTATGGCTATTTTCTAGCCAAGAGATGATAGTGGTTTGGTCTAGATTAATAGCAGAGAAGCTGCAAGTGACTGGATAGTAAAAGGTGAATAGATTGGATTTATGTTCTGAACGTAAGGATCAACAGGTCTTAGTGACTGACTAGAGGCTGAAAGAAAGATATCCAAGATAATTTCCAAATTACTGACATAAGTAATTCAGGGAATAATGCTGTCAGCTGCAAAGGAGAAAAAAGAGAAACAATTCAAATTTGAACACGTTCAGTTTGAGAAACTTGTCAGACATCAAAACGAAAGTGAGTAGATGAGTGTATAAATGATTCTTGAGCTCAGAACAGATGTCTGGCCCAGAGATACAAATCACATAGTCTTCAGTATTTCAAAGGTATCTCACATATGCAAGATGATGATATTACCTAGGAAGAGAGTGTAAGGGAAAGAGAAAAGGCCTGAAAACCAGGCTTTGAAGGATCTAGTTACAAGGAACCCTCATTTTTACCCTGGAGAAAAGACAAGAAGAAATTCGCATAGCCGAATGAGAAAGAGAAGCCATATATACAAAATAAAAGTAAAGTATAATAAATTAAGAGCTTCTTCTCTCAAGAAGAATTTTCAAGAATATTTTCAAGAAGAAAATATTTCAGAAAAGGAAATGTGTTAAAATATAGGATGATGATGATAATAATAGGAGGCATTCATTAAATGACTCTAACATTCCTAGGACTAGTATAAGCACTATAAAGGTACTGATTCGTTCATTTCTCACAACACCCTATGAGAAAGCTTCTTTAACCCCTTTTTATAGATGAACTAATTAAGGCCTAGAGAAAGCAAGTAGCTAGTTCAGGGCCATATATCTAGCAAATGATGCAGAACCCAGAACCTGAATTCTTAGCCATTATGTGATACTGGCTCTGCAAGTGTCCACCAGACTTAGCAACAGACAGAATGGTGATGCTAGCCAAGTGGAGTTAAATGGAATGGTGGAGGGGTCCCTGGGTGGCTCAGTTGGTTGGGCGACTGCCTTCGGCTCGGGTCATGATCCCGGAGACCCGGGATCGAGCCCCACATCGGGCTCCCTGCTCGGCGGGAGGCCTGCTTCTCCCTCTCTCACTCCCCCTGCTTGTGTTCCCTCTCTGGCTGTGTTTCTCTCTGTCAAATAAATAAAATCTTTTTTAAAAAAAATTAAATTAAATTAAAAAAACCCTGCTTATCAAACAATCCAAATGTACATTAAGAGAATGCCTATATAATTTTCACAAGTTACAATGGAACGCACAGCAATAAAATGAATAAGGTATAACTACTTGTTTCAATATGTGTATCTCAAAAACAATGTTTACCACAAAGCCACAGAACAGAAAGTACCATTCAATACCATTTATATTAAGTTTAAACACATGCACAGCATTACTTAACATATACACAGCATAAAAAAAACATACTTGTGGTATAGAAGTACAAAGGCATTCATAGTAATTATTAACACCAGTGTGTTGGTTACTTCTAGGGTAAGAGATGTAAATCTGATCAGAGAGGGTGTATTAGTTTCTTATGCTGATGTAACAAATTACCATAAACTTGGCTTAACAACACAAATTTATTATAGTACACTTCTGTAGGTTGAAAGTCCAACATGGGTCTTGGTAAGCTAAAATCAAGGTGCCAGCAGGACCATATCTGTTTGTAGAGGCCCTAAGGAAGAATTAGTTTCCTGCCTTTTCCAGTTTATAGAGGCAACCACATTTTTTTTGCTCATAGACCTCTTTCTCCATCTTCAAAATAAGAAATGCAGGTGAAGAAGTCCTTCTCATATCGCATCACTCTGACCTTACTTCTGTTGTCACCTCTTTTTCTCTAAGAGTTGTACCTCTCTCTTAGATTTTTAGTACTACTGTGATTACCTTGGGCCCATCCAAATTATCCAGAATGATCTTCCTACTTTAAGGTCAGCTGATTAGAAACTTTAATTCCATCTGCAACTTAAATTTCTCTTTGCCATGTAATTTAACATATCCAAAGGTTCCAGGGGTTAGGACATGGGTATTTTTGGGTGGACCATTATTCTCCCTCCCACAGAAAGGTACATAAGGAGCTTTAATTCTGTAATGTTTTATTCCTTAAGTAGAAGGTAAAGGTACTGTGTTTTTTATTTATATGCCTTTATATGCCTCAAATACACTTAAAATCTTTGATGTGAAATTTTCTTGCAAAGTAAGGTTTTCAAATGTGCATAGGGCCTTAAAATTTTAATGAGCTCACTCAGGACAGTAAGGGGTGAAGGGAGAAAAATATGGAAGAATCAAGACACTGGCCCTGTCTCCACCTAAACGGATCCTTTTTATTGCCTTTTGCTTGTCCACAAAACATTTCATTTTAAAAGAAAAAAAGGATTCCAATTATTCAAGCAAAGAAAAAACGGAAAATATAACAGGCATGTGACTCTAAGAAAAACTATAATATAAATTTATATAAGAAATAATTAACAAGCTAACTGGGGCTTTAATGATAGTCAAAGAAATATGTTTAATCCTACCAGAAGGCTATTGAGGAGTTGAATGATGCTTTGGATAACCTTGCTGTGCTAAGGAGATAAAACTTACGGTCAGTCCAAGGACCACTAAAACCAGGGAAAAAGAAGGAAAGGATGCAAGGAAATGCCCATGCATTTTGGTTAAGACCATAAAAAGAAGTACTCTAAGAGTAGTATGAATAAGAAGCATACTGACTCTCATGAGGACTACACCTAGCTTCAAATATCAAAGCCTGAAAACTGGTCAATATAGTCCTAGATTGCTAGCTCCTTCAGGCACCACTGAAGTGCTCATTGTTGGAAGATACCATCTCCTAGGTATAAGTAAGTTATTTCTAGAGAAAAATCTCAAATATAATGTCTAAACCTAATTAAAAAAAATAATTAGGCACATGAGGTGACAAGACAAGTAGCAGAAACCACAAACAACAGAAATAGACTTGGAAGAGCTCCAGATAGTCCCTGCACTTTTAACTGACCATACAATGCTTAAGATAACAAAAGAATGGGGGGCTCAGTGGGTTAACTGTCAGATTTTGGCTCAGGTCATGATCTCGGGGTCCTTGAATCCAGGCCCATGTTGGGCTCCGTGCTCAGTGGAAAGTCTGTCTGCTCCGACCTCGCCCTCTGCCCATCCCCGCACTCCTGCATGCTCTCTCTCTCTCTCAAATAAGTAAATAAAATCTTAAAAATGAGAAACAAACAAACAAAAAGGCTGGGAATTCTGAAAGAGTCTCGAAAGCCCAAGAATAGGACACAACATATTTTTGAGGAGGAAACAAATTATAAAACTGAAAAAATAACTTCACTTAACAACACAATGGATGGGTTAAAAGCATAGGAAGTACAGCAGAAGGTATTAATAAACTGGAAGAGATACCACAGGAAAATATTTTTTAAAAAGACTGGAATGGGGCACCTGGGTGGCTCAGTTGGTTGGGCGACTGCCTTCGGCTCAGGTCATGATCCCGGAGACCCGGGACCGAGTCCCACATCGGGCTCCCTGCTCGGCGGGAAGCCTGCTTCTCCCTCTCTCACTCCCCCTGCTTGTGTTCCCTCTCTGGCTGTGTTTCTCTCTGTCAAATAGGTGAGGTCTTTAAAAAAAAAGAAAAAAAAAGACTGGAATGATAAAATGATGAAAACCATGAAGGACAGTATAAGAGACATAGATAATACAGATAAGAAGGGCTAATACACATGTAACTAGATCCCATCAGATGAGTAGAAAGAGAGAAACAAGAAAAAGATAGGGAGCACAAACAAATTTAAAGAGACAATGGCTGAGCATTTTCTAAAACTAATGACAGCAAATTATATATTCAAGAAGCATTATGAATCATAGAGGCATAAGTAAAAAGGGTATTCTTCAGGTAGAACAAAAATGATCCACAAAAGAAGCCCAATAATGCAAGAAGGAATAAGAAATGGTAATGATGGTAGTAATTCTAAATGAATACTGACTGTATATAACAATGATAATATCTTGTAGGGTATTAAACATACAGCACTAAAAGATACAACAACATGGTCATATTAAGTCAGAGATAGGAGGAATAAATGAACTTGAAACATTTTAATATTCTTTTGTTGTTTGGGGAAAGAGTATATGCACCAATTAATATTATATACTGATGAGTCAAAAACGCATGTTTTGATTTCTAGTATAATCATCAAAGGAATAACAAGAGTGTAGAACTTCTGAATTAATAAAGTGAGTCTTCTGATAAAGACACCTGTATATACTATAATCAGAAGGGACAATGAAAAAACAATAGTTCTACCATTGCTAAGAAAGTAAAGGGAAAAAATAAAGTAGGTGATTGAGGAAGGTGATATGATGGAGAATATCCTATTTGATCCTTAAACTCTCAAGGAGAAATTTCTCTAAATATTAAAGGAGAACCTTGCAAAATCTGTGTTAATACTGATGCTATACCAACGTCAAACTCTACCGCTGTTACAGAACTGGAGTCTCCCTTGGAACTGACAAACCACTTCAGTAATGGCATCTGTAATAAACCCTCAGACACTCTCATGTACTACCCTCAACTTACTGGCAGGCCTTTAACAAAGGAACATTTTTCCTCCTCCTTTTGTGATGTCACTCCAGGTAATTTAACAGGGAAAGATCTACTGTGCAAAAGGAATTACCATATTTAGTGTTCTCCTAATGGCCCTTTCCATGAAATCCTGATGTCCTTCCTATTCAATAATCAAGTCACAGCTGATCTGAACATCAATTTACTGGTGTCCCTTTATTTAAATCAAACCCAAGTTCAACATCTTTAGGAAGTATGCCTTTTTGAGGAAAAACAAAAGTTTATTGACATTCGTAGATTTATTGAGGCTGAACCCATCAAAGCTCCACTGACCCATTGGAATACCTACCCACATTTGGAGATACTCTCTAAAAGCAGCAGCTATAAGAAGGGCTACAAACAACAGTTGAAAACCTTATAGGGAAAGGACTCATTGTACTTCACATTACATTCCCATCTTCATGACTTAAAAAAAATGCAAGGGAAAATACAGATTTAGTCAAGATCTCAGGGCCATAAATAGAATATTTATCTCCCCTCTCACCTTACTTTCATACAGAACCAAATGAAAATAATATTTTATCTTCTCTGCCTCCTGACACTACATATTTCACACTTAGAGATCTGTGTCTTTCTGTAGTGTTTCTTTATATCAAAATAGTCAATACTTGTTTGTCTCAGGAAAATAAATTACATCTGGACAGTAATGCCTTAGGGGCTCCTTGGGGTATCCCCAATTTTTCAACAGGTCCTCAACCTGTATCTTAAGAATCTTAAATTTCCTTGGGGCGCCTGGGTGGCTCAGTTGGTTAAGCAACTGCCTTCGGCTCAGGTCATGATCCCGGAGACCCAGGATCGAGTCCCACATCAGGCTCCCTGCTCGGCAGGAAGCCTGCTTCTCCCTCTCCCACTCCCCCTGCTTGTGTTCCCTCTCTGGCTGTGTTTTTCTCTCAAATAAATAAAATCTTAAAAAAAAAAAAAAAAGAATCTTACATTTCCCTGGGTTTCTACTCTACTTTAATACGGATGATCTTTTGTTATGCTTGAAAATGTAAGTCCTCAGGCTAATTAATTTTTTTTTGTTTTTGCTCAGAAAGGATATAAAATTTCCAAAGAAAACTTATAATATTAAAGTATACTCACTAGCACATGATTCATCCTAAGGAGATAAATCCCTTACTCTTGACAGATTACAAATCGTTCAAAACTTTCCAAGACAACTACAAGACAATTATAATCATTCCTAGATCTCACTGACCACTGCAGGCAATGGGTTCCAACTTTTCCATAATGGTAGGATTATTAAATAATTTAACCAAGACCTCCTCAATAACCAAAGCTATTCCATGAAAACCTAAATGCAAACAGGTCTTTTGCAATATAAAATGAGCACCTCTGCCACTTCCAATGAGTTAACTATCCAGTGTTTTTCTACCTAGTCATCCAAGAGAGATCTGAACAAGCTGTTGGTGTTCTGACTTAACGTCATGAGAATCATCAGAGATCAAGAAGTTACTGAAATTTCTCTTGACCCAGTGGCAAAAGACTACCCAGTTTCTAATAGCCACACTCTTCCAATCCCAAAGTGCTTTATTCTGCGCAATCTTTGTTGCTCACTGTAAAGACAGAACATGTCTCAGCAAGGAGGCTTAGCTCATATAAAATCCTATTACTTTATCCCTCACATACTTCCATTCATTGTAATACTTAAGGGGTCAGCAAAATATGGCTCACAGGCCAAACTCCACCCACATGGATGGCCTATGAGCTGAGAATGATTTTTATACTGTTAAATGATTATTAAAAACACGAAAAAAAGAATACACAACAGAGATTATTATATGGCACACAAAGCCCAAACATTTACAATCTAACCCTTTACAGGAAAAGTTTGCTGATCTTTGCTACTCACCTCCTCTCTAAAAAGAGGAGAAACTAGTCTCTATTGCAAACCATGCCCTAAATAGACTTATCAGAAATTCCTTGAAAAATTCTAAGTTAATCTTCATGTTTGATGAGTCGTATCTTATGAATTAAAACAGGAAAACAGTATGCTGGAACAGATCTCAACTCTCCCCTAGAATGTGACTACTTTGCTAGAGGCAAGAGATGCCCAGATGACAGAACTCACCATGAATTCACCAGAGTTTGCCAGTTAGTGAACTGGCTAGCTGGAGTTAAAAGGGTTAACACGTGTAAATTCAACGTGGATCTGCTTTTGGGGTAATCCATAATTTTAAAATGCTTTGGAAACAACAAGGGTTCTTGATTTCAGTATTAATGCTTCCTTTTTAAAATGACAACTATTGTAAAGATAGGTGCCCATTTAAAAAAGAGAAATAATAAACATGTATTTTATAACCTAAAAAGAGAGAGAGAGAGAGAAATAACATAAAGATTAAAGAAAATGCCCTGGCTGATCATTATGGCAGATAAGTATCCCTTACTAAGATCTTAGCCCTCAAAATAGGAAAAGTTCAAATCTTTAAAGAGGCTCAAAGAGGCTATTACACAATGCTAGCAATTGTCCTCAGAGCTGGAAAAGGTAGGGTTTCGGGCAGAAATCTGGGTGATTAAACAAGTCAGCTTCTGGTGCTCTCAGGACAGTTTCTTTGCGGCATCAGAAGTCCTCAAAAGAAACCCAAAGAAATTTTTACATAAAATTATATAACCTGATAAGGACAAACTGGTTAGTGAACTCACTCAACAGGAAAACTTTACCAAAATTGCTGAGCACGTTGTGGTTTATTTCTCACCTCTCACCACGGACAAGAGTCCAAACCTCAAGGTCTCTTTGAATACCTCCAAATGATTTTCATACAAGGGTTCTGAATATGTCCTGGTCATCATTTGCTTATTCTTGGGATAGACATAAGCCCTTCCTTGTTGGAAATCTACATTTCAAATAGTAGCAAAACCAATATGTGTTCCCAATCTCAGAAATTCCAGCTTCTCTCTTTGATGAGAGGTACCCATCTTCTGAAGCTAGTATTAAAGAGTTTCCAAAGCCCTTCCCCTTACTCACAAAGTTTACTGTGCAATCTTCAAGAAAGGTAGAAAGAACAAAGGGAATTCAGACACTAGCAAAGGCCTTAGAGTCTCTCAAACTCCCATGGCCTAAGATTCTATAAACTACCACTGGCTTTAATGACAATGAAATCAATTCCTTCCGGAACTCAACCACTCTCCAACTGTGTGTTACTACAGACTAGCCCATATATTTAGGAATGTTATTTCTGACAAGACACTCTACAAAACTCTAAGTAGAGATAGCCAAATACTGTCTGCCAGGGAGTCATGCTACATACCCAGTCTTACCACTAATAGGTACAAGCAGCCTTTCCTCAACATCTTCCTAAACAACTCCTATCTAACTTAAAATCCAAAGACATGGTCTTTTGGAAAAGACAGAAAAATAGCCTTGCCCCTGAGGGAAAGAACTATCTACTATTTGCAAGTAGCACAGCAGTGAAACTCCTTGGAATCATGTCTCTCAATTCAATAGGCATAAATCAGCCTTGAATCCCTGGAAGACTGTTAACCCCAGAAACCTCAAACAGAGGATTCTTAGGAGTCTTCTGAACTAGATAACTCCCTCAACGGAGGGTTCAATCCTTCTAGAAGCAGAAGGTCTTTAGAAGGAGAGGGCTTCAACCAAAGACCTTTGGACCAAGATCACGGAACAAGACCAGTGACTGTCATGCTTTAATCTCTAGTATTCTGCTCTTTATTTTCTTAGCAATCTTCTTCCCTCTTTTGCTGTTAAGGTTACCTTTACTTATGTTAACCCTTTAAGGACCCTGTTCTTAAAACTGGTTTTTCCACTTTTAGTCATCCCTCTTATAAGCTCCCAAACCTGGTTAAAATTTACTCATGATTTGACTAAAGCATACAATCAAACCAACCGTCTTAGTCCACTCCAGTTGCTATAACAAACATGCTATCACCTAGGGGGGCTTTTAAGCATCCGATTCTTGATTTTGGCTTAGGTTATGATCTCAGGGACATGAGACTCAGCCCCACATCCAGCTCCACCCTGGGCATGGAGCCCACTCAAGGTTCTTGCTCTCCCTCTACCCCTCCCCCCCACCCTACTAACCCCCCACTCCTGTCAGCACACACGCTCTCTCTCTCTCTCTAAAAAAAAAACAACAAAAAGCAAAAAACAAAAAAAACAAAAAAAAAATTGAGGACTGCTGGAAGGGAAGGGGATGGAGGATGGGGTAACTGGATGATGGTCATTAAGAAGGGCATGTGATGTAATGGGCACTAGGTATTATATAAAACTGATGAATCACTGAACTCTATCTCTGATTAACAATATGTTAATTAACTGAATCAAAACAAAACAAGAACCTAGCCTGGGTGGTTTTTAGTAAAACAAATTTATTTCTCACAGTACTGGAAGCTGGGAAATCCAAGATCAAGATGCTGGCAGAGTCAGTGTGTGCTGGGGTCCTGCTTCCTGGTTCATAACAGCTGTCTTTCAGCTATGTCTTCGCATGGCAGAAGAAGAGATGAGGGAGCAACGTGGGGTCTCTTGTGAGGACACTAATCCCATTCATGAGGGCTTGGCCCCATGTCCTAATTACCTTCCAAAGGACCCACTTCCAAAGGCAAACACATTTGGGATTAGGTTTCAACGTATGAATTTAGGGAGGACAAAGTCAGTCTGTCTGTAGCACTGACGATTGGGTTTATACAGTTTTTTCTGGTATTCACACAGCTTCACGTGGTACCAGTTCCTTGCTAATGAATCAATTTGTGTTCTGGGTATAGGTAACTGGACTCAACTTTTAAATAACTTTTTAAATGGCAAGTTCCACAAAAGACCATCTATCATATCGTTCATAGTACAGGAGGTTCCTATCTTCACCAAAACATTACTCAGGGATCTTTCATGTGAGCTAGCTTCTGTAACTTAACTTTCACGGGAGTAGACCTCGGAAAAAGACAGGAGAATAGAGGGTGTATGTGTGGAAGCTCTCTCATTTTCACAGACTGCACAGTGAAGACACATTACTAAAATTCAATCCCAAGTTCCTCTGCTTTACAGCTACCTAATGATACTGACACTATAAATTTCATTACCTGGTACCAGATCATTCTTGGTAAGTGACATCAAAATGTTACAGCACTCTTAGACAATTTCTATCGATCATCAGGTGTTTCCGAAAGACTAATACTAAATCTATGACATTAAAGTCTATTGGTTACAAGTTACCAACTAATCAGGGATTTGTGACCTTGGTAAATTGGTGTTTTCCTTCAGCTCTCACCCAAAGCCCATTTTGCACCATCAGCTTCCCCTTGCAGTAACAATCTGAGAATCTAATTCTCTAACCACTCGAAGGGATTCTGAATTACTTCCTTTTCACATCAAGCTTCTTCACTTCAAGCTTCAGAAGAAGTCTATTACATAATGAAGAATTCTATACACTAAGGTTCAGAGCAAAAGAATGAAACAATGCAAATAAGACCAAAGAACTCTTTGCCCCATAGGCTCATAAAACAAGGTATGTAAGAGTTCAGAAAAGAGCTACTTTAGATATAATATTAGGTTGTCTTATGGGGAATGTGGTGTGCCTAACCCTTCAGTCCTCTCTTGGATCTTTACAATTATTATAATTATTATTATTTAAAGATTTATTTTAGAGAGAGAAAAGAGAGGGAGAGAATCTCAAGCAGAATCTCAAGCAGATTCCCTGCAGAATGCAGAGCCCAACACAAGGATTTGATCTCATAACCCATGAGATCATGAGCTCAGCTAAAATCATGAGTTGGGCACTCTATCACAACTGAGCCACCCAGGTGCCGCTTGGATCTTTACTATTATTAAGGAGACTAGAAGAGTAAAGACAATAATCATAAAACTGGTAATTCTGCCAATAACCCCACATCTGGTTTTGTGGGCTCTTTGGACAAAGTGGGATCTATTTTCCTGACGTAATTTTGGCACTCCTGGCTCCTGCAGACTACAGACTCTGATCATAATCCTTTTCTTAGTATTTGTGTTGCAGTTATTAAGTGTGACCTCCAGAGTATTACACGATGCTGCACAACCACTGTCCAGACAAATGGCCCCCAAATGACCATGTAATAGGAGGAAACTCCTAATTCCTACAAAAGGTGAAGTGACCATCTTCCCCTTTCACATCGCCCTGCACCCCCCACAGCTTGTTATTTCATTGCAAGATCTCATACAGTGAGATAAAGATCTGGACTGATCATATTTTCAGATGTTAATGGGGTGGGAGGTTTTTGTTTTGTTTTGTTTTGTTTTGTTTTGTTTTGTTTTGTTTTGTTTGCTTTATTAGTAAGATATTTTGGTCATCTTTTGGGGAAGCCCATGAGAAAAGATCTACAGAAACTGAAATCTAGGGGATCCATAAGAAATGGCCTATTCCTTCCTGATTTTTTTTATAAGCAAGGATCTGCTTCTATAGGTAAATATTTTAATGTTTTAGTGCCTTATGCTTACATATAACAAGGTTGCTGAGAATCACCATATTTAAGGAAAGCCTCAAATAAGGAGACATTAAAATAATTCAGAGGAAACAGAGACAATGCACAAAGGAGAAGAGAATATTAAAACATCTATATTATCACAAAGATAAATCATGAAACATGCACAAGTTTATATAAAACAATATTCAGATGATAAAAATATATATGAAAGAATAAAAAATTAGAAAGGTTGAAAAACTTGAAAAATAAAGGTCCAGAATAAGACAACAAAGAAAATGCAAAGAGAAATTATCAAATAAATAGTAACATTTTATACAACTGAAAGGTGTTTTCTAACTGAAAGCCCCCTTTCCCACATCTCAATACTCAGCTCAATAAGGAAGACCCAGAAATGTATATATATAATCACAACAGTTAAAGAAAACAGAAGTTTAAAAAGAAGATCTTAAAAGCTTTCAGAAATAAAAAACAAGTCATATATAAGAATCATGAGTCTGAATGGCACTGGAGTTTTTAACAACACTGAAGTTAGAAGACAGGACAACAGTATATTCAAAATTATGGAGTTTTTTTTCTTTCTTTCTTTTTTCAATTTCCAACCTAGAATTCCATATTCAGCCAAAGTATTACTCTTAGTTTCTTAACATATCCATTCTTTTCTTTCTTTTGGTATCAGAGCCCCACCAAATATAGCTGAGCACATTCCTACCCAACTACATATAACTAGATTTTCCTGCTTCCCATGTGAACAACTAATAGGTGTGACTATATGACAAACTTCTGGCCAATGAGATATAGCCAAAAGTATTGTGGACAGCTTCCAGTTCACGCCCTTAAAACAAATCTGCATGCCCTCCAGTTCACATCCTCCTTCCCCTTTCTCAATAGATGGAATAAGAATACAGGGTGATACGCCATCTTTGAGTATACAGATAAAGAAAAACTATAGAGCAGTTCTTAATGAATACATGAATCACCCAGGAATCTTTGCTAAAATGGAGATTCTGATTCAGTAGGTCTGGGCTGGGCCTGAGATTCTGCACTGTTAACAAGTTCCCATATGTTGATGCTGCTGTTTCCAGGAATCATACTCACAGTTTCACGGCTCAAGAATAGAGAATGACATAACAATAGGATAGAAGTCACCTGGGTCCCTGAAAAATCCACTCTACCTTCACTCAACTACTGACTAGCCCAGTAATGAAAGAGAAATAAACATCATTATTGTTTAAGCCATCAATATACTATTAAAGAACAAAACAAAACCAAAAACTGATAATGGTGTACTTAGTTGTCTAATTCTGCCAAAAAATTAGTGACCCATAACTTGTATTAAAATAAACATATGGGGGCACCTGGGTGGCTCAGTTGGTTAAGCATCTGCCTTTGGCTCAGGTCATGATCCCAGGACTCTGGGATGGAGCCTGGCATCAGGCTCTCTGCTCAGCGAGGGGCCTGCTTCTCCCTCTCCCTGCTGCTCTGCTTGCTTGTGCTCTCTGTCTCTCTCTCTTGCTCTCTCTGTGTCAAATAAATAAATAAAATCTTAAAAAAAAAAAAAAAAGGAAACTTGTCCAAGGAATATTCTTGTAAAGTTTAAGATTAGACTATATCACAACTTAAATCTTCTAAAGTAGGAAGTCTATTAATTACTTTATACCTCCATGGCTAAATAGGAAATAATACAGTTTTGGTGCAGAAATTTTGGAATGATACATCATTTGTTTGTCTATCACTCAGAACTAATACCTTGGCATGTTACTTTCAGTCTGAATTTGTCTTTCTACATGTGTTCATTTAAATACTTCCTATGATTTTTTTTTCCAGAATTTCAACAAACATATATTACATGATATGAAAAAATGGGGGAAAAAGACAGGAGAGCGAGAGAGAGGCAAATCAGGAAACGGACTTAACTATAGAGAACACAGTAGGTTACTGGAGGGAAGGTGGTCAGGGGGATGGGGATGGGGAGGGCCACTTTGTGACCAGCACTGGGTGTTGTATATAAGAGATGAATCACTAACTTCTACACCTGAAACTAATATTACACCATAAGTTAACTGGAATTTAAATTAAAACTTGAAAAAATATAAAAAAGGAAAAAATTAAAAAAATTACCACAAAGAAAACCCAAATACCAATATTCTGAATGAGTACAACTATACTGCAATACATATATCTTGATTTAATGAGATATCAACTCACATGAGTGCTAACTAATCAGTGAAAAGAAGCAAACAAAAAAGGGAGGGGCAGATTTAAAGTAACCTTCAAGAAATCTCACAGGGACCTGGGAGAAGAGAAAAAGTTTACATAGAGTGCATACATTCAGCATTCACATTCTAATTACATTTTTAATATTCAGCATAAGTCTTCCTCCACTGTAAGTTGATGACCCTTTTCTTTGCTCCTATAATATCCAGAGGATACTACAATTACATTAATATCACTTTATTACAACTACTTATCTGTCTCCCAACTCCTATTCTTGTTGAATTCTCAACTCTTTGAGTAGTTAAGTGCTTTATACAACAGGTAATTTATAAATGCTTGATAAACCCATAATAAATGAAAGAAAAACAAGGAGTATTTCTGAAAAGTATGAACTAACAAATCTGCATCAATCAGATAATAGTTTTAAAGCTGTTTCAATTAACACATTTAATTTTTTAATTTTTTTTAATTTTTTAATTTTTTAAAGATTTTATTTGAGAGAGAGAAAGAGCAAGTGCTAGGGGAGGGTCAGCGGGACAGGGAGTGGGAAACTCCCTGGTGAGCAGAGAGCCAGATGCCAGAGTCTATCCCAGGGTTCTGGGACCTGAGCAGAAGGCAGATGCTTAACCAACTGAGCCACCCAGGAGCTCCTTAATTAACATATTTTAACACATTGTTATGCTGAAGTTATTTTTAGAAAAAAGCTCAAGGTAAGAACTAGCATCTTCCAGCGTTTGGTTTCCCTAATTTTGTTACATATGAGAAATCATGTTTAATGATATTTGTACTACAACTGGCATATACTAATGTCAAACTTTATAACACATTTTAATATCAATTATTTGTGAGTTCCAATCTAAATGTAATATAGTACTTAAGAAAATTTAATAGATTTTACAACAGCATTGGTAGATTAGACTGTGATAGGATGATCTTAGAAACAAAATCAAGAAGAATTAGAAGAACTTTTGACAAACCATTAAAATTAAAAGCAAATTTAAAGGTTGCTAGAATCACTGTCCACATACAAAAACCAACTGTATTCCTACATGCCAGCAACAAATAGAAAATAAATAAATACAATTTATAGTGGATAAAAGAAAAGTCCAATGTCTAGGTATAAATCAAACAAAAGATATGTAGGAAGTCACAGTAACATATCATCTCATATCAGTCACAATGGCTAGTATCAAAAGACAAGAAATAACAAGTGTTGGTAAGAATGTGCAGAAAAGGGAAGCCTCATGCGCTGTATATGTATACAAGGTGAAATATCACTCAGCCATCCAAAAACGAGATCATTTGCAACAACATGGATGAGCCTAGAGAGTATTATGCTAATTGGAATAGGTCAGAGCGAGAGAAAGGCAAATACCACATGACTTCATTTATATGTGGAATCTAAAGAACAAGACATATGAACAAATAAACAAAGCAGAAACAGAACAAATTGGTGGTTGCCAGAGGGGACGTGGGCATTGAGATGGGCAAAATAGATAGAGACGATTAAGAGGTAAAATAAGTCACAGAGCTGAAAAGTACAGCACAAGGAATATAGTCAATAATACTGTAGTAACATGATGACAGACAGTGACTATATTTATCATGGTGAGTACTGAGTAAGGTACAGAATTGTCAAATCAATGTTTACACTTAAAACTAACAGTGCACATCAAATGTATTTCAGTCAAATTTTTATTTAAATTTTAAAAAAATTTTAAAAATATGTAAGAACGTCACTGAAAACTATGAAATATAGAGAAATTAAAGACATACATAAATGGAGGGTATACCATGCTCATGGATTCAGTGTCATAAAAATGTCAATTTTCCCCCAAACTGATCTATAGATTCAGAGCGATCATAATTAAAACTCCAGGAGGGTTTGTGGTGGGTGTGCATACTTGGTAGAACTGATAAGCTAATTCTAAAATGTGTAAAGAAATAAAAGGAATAGGGCGCCTGGGTGGCTCAATGGGTTAAAGACTCTGCCTTCGGCTCAGGTCATGATCTCAGGGTCCTGGGATTGAGGCCCATGTTCAGCTCTCTGCTCAGTAGGGAGCCTGTTTCCTCTGCTCTCTGCCTGCCTCTCTGCCTACTTATGATCACTCTCTGTCAAATAAATAAATAAAATCTTTAAAGAAAAGAAATAAAAGGAATAAAAAGGAGCTTGAATAGCCAAGATGATCTTAAAAAACAAATTGGAAGACTTATATTATCTGACTTATTATAAAGACTTGTTATAAAGTTATAGTAATTATGACTGTGTGAAATAAATCTTGATCCTAATATACAAAAATCAATCCTGAATGAATTATAAGTCTAAATACTAAAAAAGCAACCTTGTGGGAGGCAACAATTTCTTAAACAGGACACAAAAAGTGTTGCTCATGAAATAATTAATTAATTAATTAAACTGTGTTAAAATTAATAACTTCTTTTAACCAAAAGACATTGTTATAAAGGTAAAAATGCAGATCGATGAATGACAGAAACTTTCTGTAATACATGTATATTCGACAAAGCACAGCAATTCCTAGAAATCAACAAAGATACAAAACTCAGTAGAAAAAGGGGCAAAAGATTTGAACAGTATCTTACAAAAGAAGATATTCAAATGGCCCTCAATCATATGAAATGATATTCACATTCACTAGTTATCAGTGAAAGAAAACTAAAATCACATTGAGGTATCACTACAGACCATCAGTGACTTAAGACAGCTAACACCAAGTTCCCACCGGAGTCATTTTGAGCTACTTACTATCATAGAACTTTGGGTCCTGTAGCGTTGCCAGTGCCTCCATCTCACTATTGCATATCCTTCCTTATCAATGCAGTCTTCTGAGAGGCTCTTAATGAAGAGCCTCCAATGAGGGCTCCAAGGAATAACAGGTGAAATGTTCACAAAGTTATGGAGTCCTTCAAGATTACGATAAGCGCTATTTTTGTTACAGATTTAAATGAGTATGTAAGAGTTTAAAGCCTAAACCACCATTTATAAAAATCACCCCAAAATAATCTCATTGAAAAATTTACATTTAACTACTTAACAAATTGTCATACAGTATGTATGGTGGTCATTAAAAATCATGCTTTCAAAAAAAAAAAAAAAATCATGCTTTCAAATTAATTTATTATGAGAAATTTTAAGCCTAATGAAAACCTGAAAGGACAGTATAATAAACACCTACAGATTTAAGTTAAACATTTTGGGCAAGGATAATTTCAAGGTGATTTTTAAAAATCTGATTGCATCGCAATAGATAGTGATGGGCTCTCCCACTATTTGTGACAATAAGATTGATCATTTTGTTAAGCTGGTGACTGTCAGATCTCTCCATATGTAAAGGTGTATTTTCTTCTTTGCAATTGGTAAATTATTCATGAGAAGATACTTGGAGGTGAAAGGAATACTCTATATTCCAACAAACTTTCACCAAATGACTTTAGTATATCCATAGATGATTCTTGCCTGAATCAATTATACTGGAAGTCTCAAAATGCTTTTTTCTAATTCTACCATTCCTACTATATTTATCAGTTGGCATTCTTCCATAAAGAACTCCCTCTCTCTCCCTTTTTTACTGTCAATAGGGATTCATAGATTCTTTATTTGATGTATTATAATCTATTATTCTTTTTGTTGCTCAAACTGCCCCAAATTTGTCCTGTAAAAACCTCTTCAAGTCTGCTCCTATTCCTTTTGAAATAAGTTGACATCTTTGAAGACAAAATGTCACTAGAAGGCAAACAAAATTTGAGGCCTAATTAAATAAAACAAACAATGTTAAGATAATTCAGTAAGACTGTCCCACATAGCTTCCTGTTTTTTCAAGAGTTACTCCATCTCTCCACTAATGGTACCACCACCAACTCAATTACTCAAGTCAGAAATCTCAGAGTAATTTCAACCCTCCCTTTCCCTGACCACTAGCTGGAGAAGAAAATAAGGTGGTTGGAGGAATGGAGCACCATTACCTTCCAGTTCAGCTCTTCTATGTATTATGTGTATACTGTTTATACTTCTTTCTATGACCACCTCTTTTTTTTTTTTTTTTTTAATCAGGGGATTGCAGTTAGAGGGAAACACAGCTAGGGAGGGAACACAAGCAGGGGGAATGATTGAGAGAGAGAGAAGTAGGCCTCTTGCTGAGCAGGGAGCCCGATGCGGGGCTCAATCCCGGGTCTCCAAGATCATGACCTGAGCCAAAGGCAGTTGCTTAACCAACTAAGTTTCCCAGGTGCCCCCACCTCATCATTTTTAAAAACTTTAAAATACTGTTTAAAAAATGTAAAATGTAGGGCACCTGCGTGGCACAGTCAGTTAAGCATCTGACTCTGCTTTGGCTCGGGCTGTGATCTCACCTCCACACTCAGCATGGAGTCAGCTTAAAAGTCTCTTCTTCCCCCTACCCTCCACCACGTACTTGTGTGTGTGCTCTCTCTTTCTCTCTCTAAAAAGTACATAAATCTTCTTTAAAAAAATGTAAGTGTGATGCTCATCAATTCTGAAAGGTAAACCAGCCATCTCTAGGTTTCAGCATAACTTACTGTACTTCTTCTGGATCTAGCCCATTTGGTCCAATGTTCTCTGACTGATAATGATTCCTCATTTTTTATTAAAAAATCTCAGATCTGGTAGGACCATACTAGTTATCTATGCCAAACATCCATCCAGTACTTGAGTTTCCTATAAAAGAACTCCATCAACTTGTCATTTAGAATATGCTGAAACCCTGTGTATAAGTAAAGAATTTTCTGCCTCCTATCTCATGTTTGGACAACTCTATTACAACACGGCTCCTTATGTTTTGGTGCCAAAGTGTGTCTTCTTTAGTTTCAGTTATCAGTCACAGTTCCATATCTTGGGTCACAAAGAAGTTTTATTAGTCTTCCACATATTTAAAGTAGCACCCACAGGGGAAGGTATGCTTATATCCCTTGATCATTAGAAGATGGAGAACAAAACCTCAAGTTCCATTTAGTAACTAATTGTAGATCTATCATTCATAAATATATCTAAACTTTCCTAGAAATTCAATATGTTTTTGCATATTTTGCAAAAATATAGTATTATAGAGCTTCTATCCAACTGTCCTATTTCAAGATTGGAAAAGGAAGAAACAAGAGCTCATAAGCCTGAGATTTAGAAATGAGGTCATATTCAACTTACCTGAAGAGTCCCAATTTTCTACACTTTAAATCCATCCCTTCATTTCTAAGCTAAGAGACCCCCTTCGTTTATATACTACCCTTCTCCCAATTATTTTACTTGCCTTTCTCCAAACTCGTTCTAGTTTGTCTTCCTACAAAGTGACAACACTTGTAAAAAGCAAAAAGGTATTAAGATTGTATACAATAGTAGGATTACATTTTTTTACTTTGTTTTTAATACAAGGTCTAAGTGATAACAGCGAATACCTGCTTCATGGGCTCAATTCCCACCCCCACAATGTTTTCTAGAGATACTCTCCCCCTACAATTTTCTGGAACACATTCAAATGCTTACAACAAGAGAAACATATTTATACACCCAGATCCTACTCAATAGGCACAGTTCACTGTGCCAACCTTGAACACCTGCACTGAGCCAAAGCAACAACAGTGTGTCTCAATATATGAAATGGGTCATTCGGCCATTTGTAATCAGTGAGTATTTACAGCACTTAATTATTTACTCTATACTAGAAAACATGCAAATCTCTTATAGCATGAGTTTTTTATAACATAATGAGGTTATAACACTACGGAATAATTGGGGGGGGGAATCAGTACACGAGGCTGTTGTTATTACAATGGAAAATGGAATCAGCATAGAGTAAGTAGGAAAAATAATAGCTGCATGCAAACAATAAGCATGCACAAGTGCACTGTTTGAGTGTATGAGCGTTCTTCTGTAACAGAACTGTTCTGTTTACCCAAGCATAACTTTATTCTTTTGTTTCCCACTGCCAGAAGTAAACAAAAGTATGCACAGTCAAGGACAAAGGTAATAGGGGTACCTAAGAACCTTCTATGTGAGTGAACTAAATGGTAGAGGAGTAAATACATGGCTTGTTATCTATTAAGTTTTGCCAACAGATGTAGTACTTTCAGATTACAGATATCTATATATCTATATCTATAATATTAGAAAGTCTACAGAAACCTTGCAGCCCCCTCTCTCCAATGAAGCAGCTGTTTTTATAAGAGATTTTTCATAGTAAAACATTTCTCAGGAATACAACTGACAATATAGCAGAAGCACTACAGGTTACTATCTACAAAGAGACATTTAGGAAAATCATCTACTGATAAACTTCTCAAATTCTTCTTGACAAACATGAATTGCCATAATTGGGCACTGGAGAAACAGAGAATCACAAATGACTGAACAAGTGAGATTCATTTAATAAATATATTAAAGTACATGAAACTTAGATGGCCTTACAAGAGCTTGAAAACTTCATTTACAGGCTTCATCTGATCTTATTACACAAAAGACCTCTGTGGGATGAATTCATTTTACAGATGAGAAATCTGAAGTCCTCCAACAGATTAAATTGCTCAAGCTCATAAAGCTAGTATATTGCATAGAAGATATCAAACTCATATCTAATAATGTTATAAAAATAAAAACTAATAAGAGGTCTCACCTAACAAAGAAAAACTACTAACATTACCATTTAAAATCAAAACACAAAAATACTCCAAACCCAATGCTGCCATTATTAAAAAGTTAAAGCTAGGGGTGCCTGTGTGGTTCAGTTGGTTGGACGACTGCCTTTGGCTCAGGTCATGATCCTGGAGTCCAGGGATTGAGCCCGGCATTGGGCTCCCTACTCGGCGGAGGCCTACTTCTCCCTCTCTCACTCCCCCTGCTTGTGTTCCCTATCTGGCTGTGTTTCTCTCTGTCAAATAGATAAATAAAATCTATTAAAAAAAAAAAAAGTTAAAGCTAATGCAGTAACATCAGATTTCCAAGTGGTTGGAAAGTGGATATCCAAATGCTAAAGAATGAAGCTGGACCTAACACCATAGACAAAAATCACCCAAAATAGATTCATGACCTCAATGTAAGACCTAAAACTATAAAACTCTTAGAAGAAAACATAGAGTAAAGGCTTTGAAACACTGGATTTAGCAATGGTTTCTTGGTTTTAACACCAAAGGCACAGAAAACAAAACGAAATAGAAAATAGACAAAATAGCTATTGGACTTCATATGAATTTTTCTGTGTATCAAAAGACAAATCCAATAGAGTAAAAAGACAGCCTGCAAAATGGCAGAAAATATTTACAATTCATATATAAGGAATTAATATTCAGAATATAAGAGAACTCCTAAAACTCAACAACAAAAAATAACCACCAATTCAAAAATGAGCAAAGGATCTGAATAGACATTTCTCCAAAGAACTTACACAACAGCCAATAAGAACATGAAAAGATGCTCAACATCACTAATCATCAGGGAAATGCAAATCAAAACTACAATCTGACACCCATTAGGTAGCTACTATAAAAGCAAACAAAAACCAGAAAAGTAGTATGTGTTGGCAAGGATGTGGAGAAATTAGAACCCCTATGCGCTGTTGGTGGAAATGTAAAACGGTACAGCCACAGAGGAAAACAGTTTGGCAATTCCTCAAAAAATTAAAAATAGAATTATCATACAATCCAGCAACTTCACTTCTAGTTATACAACCAAGAGAACTGAAAGGAGGGTCTTTTTTGTTTTGTCTTGTTTTTTAAAGATTCTATTTATTTATTTGATAGAGAGAAACACAGCTAGAGAGGAAACACAAGCAGAGGGAGTGAGAGAGGGAGAAGCAGGCTTCCTGACCTGAGCCAAAGGCAGTCGCTTAACCAACTGAGCCACCCAGGCACCCCTGAAAGGAGGGCCTTTTTTTTTTTTTTTTTGAAAGGAGGGTCTTGAGGAATTATTTGCATACCCATGTTCACAGCAGCATTATTCACAGTAGCTAAAATGTAGAAGTTACCCAAGTGTTCATGAATGGATGAATGGATAAGCAAAATGTGGTCTATATAGTCAATGAGATATTACTTAGCCTTAGAAAAGAAGTTCTGACTTATGCATTTGAATTTTGAGAATACTGTGCTAAGTGAAATAAGCCATTTACAAAAAAATAAATATGATTGATTCCACTTACATGAGGTACTTAAAACAATAAAATCATAGACACAAAAAGTAGAATGGAGGTTTCCAGGGGGTGGGATTGTTATAATTGACCAGGTGCAGAGTTTCTATTTTATAAGCCGAAAACAGTTCTGGAAATGGAAGGTGGGAGAAGGCTGAACAACAGTAAGAATGTGCTTAGTATCCATGAACTGTATACTTAAAAATGGTTGACAGTAAATTTTATATTATGGGTATTTTACCACAATTAAAAAAATGAAAAATAAAACCTTGAAAATGGAGCACTCACATTTCCCAATTTCACTCTCAATTCACACTCGCCAATTTCACTCACAAAACTGAAGCACTCACATTTCCTAATTTCAAACCAATTTATAAAACACAGTAATCAATACAGTGTAGTACTGGCTTATGAACAAACATATAGATCAGTAAAACCGAACTGAGGGTGTAGGAAAAAAATCCTACATTTAGGACCAACCGATTTTTAACAAAGGTGCCCAGACAATTCTAAGATGCTGGGACAACTGGATATTCATAAGCAGCAAAAGAACAAAGTTGGACCCCAACTCACACAATATTCAAAATTTATCACAGACCTAAATCCAGGGTTAAAATCATAAAACTCTTAGGAAAAAACATAGGAGGAAGTCTTTGTGATCTCGGGTTGGACAGCAGCTTGCTTTTTTTTTTTTTAAAGATTTTATTTATTTATTTGACAGAGAGAAACACAGTGAGAGAGGGAACACAAGCAGGGGGAGTGAGAGAGGGAGAAACAGGCTTCCCACCGAGCAGGGAGCCTGATGTGGGGCTCAATCCGGGGTCTCCAGGATCATGACCTGAGCCGAAGGCAGTTGCTTAGCCAACTGAGCCACCCAGGCGCCCCTGGACAGCAGCTTTTAGATACAACACCAAAAGCACAAGTGGCAAAAGGAAAAATAAATACACAGGACTGCACGAAAAGTAAAAACTTCTGTGCTATACAGAACATCAATAAGTAAAGACAACCCAGAGCTGGAAAAATATTTGCAAATTATGTATCTGGTAAGGGTCTAGTATCCAAAAAAATTTTTTTAAAGATTTTTTTTATTTATTTGAGAAAGAGAGCAAGCATGAGAAGGGAGAAGGTCAGAGGGAGAAGCAGAATCCCTACGGAGCTGGGAGCCCAATGCGGGACTCAATCTCAATGACCTGAGCAGAAGGCAGTGGCTAAACCAACTGAGCCATCCAGGCACCTTCTAGTATCCAGAATTTAAAAAGAACTCCTACAACTCAATAATAAAAAGATAACGCAATCTCAAAATGAGCAAAAGATTTGATTGTTTTCCCAAAAAGATATACAAATGGTCAATAAGTGTGTGACAAGATGTTCAACATCATTGTCATTAGGGAAACACAAATCAAAACCACAAAGAAAAAAAAAACATAATGAGATACCATTAATACCCATAAGAACGGCTACATTAAAAAAAAAATGGAAAATATGTGTTGGCAAGAATGTGGAGAAACTGGAACCCAAATACGTTGCTGGTGGGAATGTAAAATGGTGCAGCCGCTGTGGAAATAGTTTGGCAGTTACTAAAAAATTAAGCAGAGTTGCCCTATGATCTGGCAATTCCACTCCTAGTTATATAACTAAGGCAGGAACTCAAACAGCTGTATACCAATGTTCACAGCAGCATTATTTATGATAACTAAAAAGCAGTAACAACTCAAATATCAACTGATAATTGACTAACTAAAAGGTGATACATCCTAAATCACTGATGAATCTTGAAAACATTATGTAAAGTGAAAGAAGTGAGTCACAAAAGACTACATACTGTATGATTTCACTTAAGTGAAATATCCACTGTAGACACATCCAGATGCAGAAAGCAGATTTGTGGTTGTTTAGGGCTAGAGGATTGAAGGGAAAGGGGAATGGCTGCTAATGGGTACAAGGTTTCTTTTGGGAGGGCCAAAAACATTCTAAAATTAGATTGTAGTGATAACTGCACAACCCTCTGAACACACTAAAAAACAGTGAACTGTACACTTTAAATAGGTAACTGTATGATAAGTGAATTTAATCTTGATAAAGCTATAAAGAACTTTCATGGGGTGTCTGGCTTCAGTAGGTTCATCTGCCTCTTGATCTCAGCTCAGGTCGTAGTCTCAGAGTTGTGGGTTCAAACCCCACATTGGGCTGCGCTGGGCATGGAGCCTACTTAAAAAAAATTATGAACTATAAATCTGTAACTTCTTGGAAGGTATTACTTATATTTTCTTCATGGAGACAACTGGGATTTAATTTCCCTACTTAGTATACTGCTAACTAGATCGAAAGTACTTTTAAACACTTTTAAAATAAATAACTAGTGGCAAATGTTATCTTACATTCCAAAATGTTCTGGGATAATTATAGTACAGAATTTCACTAAGGCAAAATGTAATTGTACCACATTCTGATCTGAGAACCAGCAAGCAAATTTACTCCGTGAGTCCAGTTACACAAAGTGCAATAGAAATATAGCAAAGATTCTGCATGATCGAAGTCAAAATAATAAGGTTTAAAAGTGTTATAGTTTTTGATTGCATTGAAAACTTCAAGTACTTAAAGAACATCAGGTTGAAATCACCTTTTAGAATTGAATGGTCCAATCCAAAAAACAAACAAAAAGAAGAGAAACAGATAAAGTATGAGAAGTATGTGCTACTTGAATAGATTTCCTTGTTTGTTTGTTTGTTTTTTTCACTTATGCACCTCGAAGTCTAGCTCATGTCACAAGCCTAAAGAGGATATGCAGAGGTCACCTAGTCTTGACTAAAACAAGATAACAGTAACCTTCAACTTCAGGATATTGGGTTTAAATTTTCAAGTAGAGCTGAACTCATTTGTACTAACAGATTTTAAGGTAAAAAGATACAGGTGCCTGGATGGCTCAGCTGGTTAATCTGCTTTTGGCTCAGCTCATGATTCCAGAGTCCTGGATCAAATCCTGCATAGAGCTCCCTGCTCAGCAGGGAGTCTGCTTCTCCCTCTCTTTCTGCTGCCCCCCCCCCCATTTGTGCTCACTCTCTGTGTGTCAAATAACGAAATAAAATCTTTTAAAAAGAGGTAAGAAGATAAAATGTACATTTCTTCAGCTCTGTATCTCTCTATACGGAGTAAATACCTTCTCAACTTCTGTCTGGCAGAAATTATGTCTATGAAGAAGTAATTATTTTTAACAGTAACTTAAAACTTTCTATAAGTCTCTTCAAAATTGAAATGCATCAAAATTATCTTATAGATAATCATCTGCCTGCTTATCTACCATGAATAATTACCTCTGATGAACAAAGTCAAGCAATTCCATTGACAGCAGAAGGAGCTCCAGTTTCCCAGTTTATGGAGGCAAACCCAGAGGTCACCTGAGACAGGTGACAGAGCACAAGGCCAAAAACAAAATCACTACAAAACAGAAAAAGCAAATTGGGACTTCATCAAGATAAAAAGTTGTGTGGTTTTTTTGTTTGTATTGTTTTGTTTTTTTAAAGATTTTATTTATTTCATGGAGAGAGAGATCACAAGTAGGCAGAGAGGCAGGCAGAGAGAGGAGGAAGCAGGCTCCCTGCTGAGCAGAGAGCCCGATATGGGCCTGGATCCCAGGGCGCTGAGATCATGACCTGAGCCGAAGGCAGAGGCTTCAACCCACTGAGCCACCCAGGCGCCCAAGATAAAAAGTTTTTGTACAGCTAGGGAAATAGTTGACAAAACCCAAAGACAACCTACAGAATGGGAGAAGATATTTGCAAAAGCCTTTATCAGATAAAGGGCTAGTATCCAAACTCTATAAAGAACTTACCAAATTCAACACCCAAAGAAAAAATAATCAAGTCAAGAAATGGGCAGAAAACATAAACACACATTTCTCCAAAGACGACATACAAATGGCCCAAGACACATAAAAAAACGCTCAACATCACTCATCATCAGGGAAATACAAATCAAAACTACAATGAGATAACCCCACACTGCAGTCAGATTGGTTAAATTAAGAAGCCAGGAAACAACAAATGTTGGTGGGGATATGAAGAAAGGGGAACCCTCTTACCCTGCTGGTAGGAATGCAAGTTGGTACAGCCACTCTGGAAAACAGTATGAAGGTTCCTCAAAAAATTAAAAATAGAGCTACCCTATGACCCAGTTATTTATCCAAAAGATAGCTAGTAATCCGAAGGGGCACCTAAACCCCAAAGTTTAGAGCAGCAATGTCCACAAGAGCCAAACTATGGAAAGAGTCCAGATGTCCATTGACATATAAATGGATAAAGAAGATATGGGGTGGGGGTGTGTTTGTGTGGTGTGTGTGTGTGTGTGTGTGTCAATGGAATATATATGTGTGTGTATATATATATACACACACAATGGAATATATATATAACACACAATGGGACATTACCCAGCCAACAGATGATGAATAGTTACCATTTACATCAATGTTGATGGAACTATAGGATACTATAAGTGAAATAAGTCAATCAGAGAAAGACAACTGTTGCATGATTTCACTCATATGTGGAATTTAAGAAACAAAACAGAGGAGCATAGAGGAAGGGAGGGGAAAAATAAAACAAGATGTAATCAGAAAGGGAGACAAACCATACAGACTCCTAACCACAGGAAACAAACTGAGGGTTCCTGGAGAGGGGGGGGCTGAGGGGATGGGATAAACAGGGTGATGGGCATTAAGGAGGGGATATGATATAATGAGCACTGGGTGTTATATGCAACTGAATAATCACCAAACTCTACTTCTGAAACTAATAATACACTATATGTTAATTAACTGAATTTAAGTAAAATTAAACAAAATTAAAAAAAAAAACATAAAAAGCAAGCCAAAAAGGTGGAAAAGGTAAAAGACTGGGTGAAGGATGACCAAAGCCAAGCAAGAGGAAACAGACAGGATTATCTAAGTAAAAGTAAGAGTCAGTGTGTTAAGTGGTTGGAGGTAGAACACATCTAGAGCATTAGCTATTTGTAACAGGAACAAAGTGTACCAGCAGTATTAAGTGGGAACAGAAATCTGATGAAATGAACATAAGATATAAACATAATAATGACTGTAAATTTAAACAACTTTAAGCAAATTTTCCTATCACAACAAGTAATCCAAAATACATAGAACTATGTGGGGAAAGAAAACTCAAAGCAAAAGTTTGAAAATATAAACAATTCCAACTTTACAATGTATTTACTCCCCATGATTCAAACATATCATTACTATATCAATTCCCACTTCTTCCTGTCAGTTAAGTTTTGCTTTTGGAGTTTTTTTTGTTGTTTTTGTTTTTGTTTTTATTTTTTTTATTTTGTTATTTTTTCAGTGTTCCAACATGCTTTTGGAGTTCTGATGTGTAACTGATGCAACCTTTTTAGAGGACATAACATTGACCCACAGAAGAACCTTAATCCAGGCCTATCAGGACTTATTCCTGAGAAACTGACCTGCACTTCACCAGTCCTGCAGTGAGGTACCACGGTTGTTATCAGTAACCTGTGCTTGGACACCATGACCAGTTTCTAGGACCACTGAAAACCAACAGGGATAAAACTCCCTGTAGACAGAGCAAGGGAGCTTCTCTTGCTACATGAAAACTTTACTCTTTGCCGTGGTATCAGTAAATATCTCTGTGGGGAATTCTGGGGACCTAGGAAGTTCTGTTCCCATCTGAGAAAATGCTGTGTGCAAAGACACATGTAAAGGACATTTATTGCAATACTTTTAAGGAGCACAAAAAAGTGAAGGAATTTAGATGCCCCTCAACTGGACCAGTATATTATATTACATCCATAAAACAGGATGACAAAGTGATGAAATAAATTGTGTTATATGTGCAGGAACCGATCACCAAAACATATAAACTAAAAAAAGCAAGGCACAGAATTATATACACATTGTCAATTTGTGTTTAAAGATAATGACATACAAACCTTTCTAATTCAGATACATAACCCAGAAGCCACTAAAGAAATGAATGATAAATGTGACTTCAGAAAAATAAGAGTTGCACATGAAAAATAATAACATAAACAAAGTCAAAAGGTGTTTGTTCCCACTAACTGGAAAGCATACAGAAGAAAGTGATCCGTGGACAGCTCTAGGAAGAGGAACTGAGTGGCTGGAGGAGACAGGGTGAGAACACTTCAGTTTACACTTCCTCAGTATACTTACATTTTTTCCCATACGCATGTATTATCTGCTCAAAATGAATAAAGTATTACAATAAATTTTAAAGTCAACCCATACATATATATGCTTCTTTATGTATATCCACAAAGAACTGCTGACAATGATTATTCTAAAGAGGAAACTTAGATTTTCCCAGTTATCCTCATGTACTGTCTGAATTTTTTATTATGAGGATATATGAATTTCATTTCCCAATCTTATTTTATAATAAAAAGACAGCTGTTTAAAGTATACAACTTTTGACCCTGAAATTCCACTTCAAGGGCTTGCTACAGTTGGAGAACCGCAGACATATTTTCTTAGGAGGTCCTTTGATAACTGTAATGATTAAAATTTAGAGAGTACTTAAATTTTTTTCTATCACTAGAGAACTGGTTCACTAGATACATATTTACATTCATATATATGTAATGCCCACAATAATTAAAACTTAATTATAGCTATAATTACTGGCAGGAAAAGATGCATAATATTCCTGAATGGAAAAAAAAAGTAAGATCATACTGGATTTCATTAATCTCTACTTACATTCATAGAGTTATCTGTGAACATGATAAAGAAAATAGTAACTGTCTTTAGGGCTTTTAGTTTCTATATACATTACTGGACTATGAATTTACTACAATGAACCTGCATCACTTTTATAATCAGAGGGCAAAAAAGAGCTATTTTATTAAAAAAAAAAAAAAAAGAACTACTGTGAATAGCATGGAATGAATGAACAAAGGAAGAAATAGCAAGCTGGTATCTACGGGTTTAGCTTCAATAATACAGCCAGTGTGGAACCAAAGATGGAAGTGAAGTTTTTCGTTGCTTGGCCTTGAATGATAAAGCTACCCATAAAAGTACCACAAAACATTTTGGATAAAACCTACAAAGTGAGTTATAATTTCAGCTCTAAGATCCAAAAATCTTTCAGTGAATTTTTCTTTTGTTTAGAATATATTATTTTAACCCAAACACTTCATTATCTCCCTTGCCCTTGGTGTGGCATATGGTATGCCTATCACTCTTTCTGAAGACACTCTCTAACTGGTTGTTATGCTTTTACCTACAAGGTCCCAGTTTTTCTCCAAGTTGCTGTGTACAGTCAAGAAGCTATACACTACACAACTCCTATTGCACAATGGGGTTGATCCCGAGTTTTCTCCTCCTTAGGACTCAACCTATTGTCCTGGATGGACATCTTTTTCTCCACATTCTATGTGGAGACCTGAGGACCTTTTCTCACTCTACACTTTCCCTAGACAATTTTAAGATGGCTCAAAGCTTCAAGTACCTGGTAACTCCCGAGTTTACCTCTACCTAGAACTCTCTCTTGAGCACTAGACTCATAAATCTGCCTAATGGACCTTTCTTCTTAGATGTTTAACAGGTACACAAAATTCAATACATCAAAACTCAAATTTGTTCCTCTTCCTGTTTTGGTTATCTGTGTGAATGGCGATATCCTCTGTTCACACCAGAAACCTAGGCCTTATCCGTGCTTCTTCTTACTTCTTCCTCTCTCACATCCAAGAAATTAACAAATCCTATCAATTGTTCCTCATTTCCTTGATCATTTCCTAATTCCAGCCTTTCTCACTTAGATTATTATTACATTCTCCTAACCCCAGTTCCCTGTAGTTATTCTGAATGTGTTGCCAAGCAATCCTTTCAAATGATTAATCTGAATTTGTTACTATCTTCTTAAAATCCTACAAATGGGTCTCCATTATCTTCAGAATAAAGTACAAAGTCCATGACATGATTTCCAAGACCCCACTTACTTCTCCAACTTAAATTTTTATACCTCTCATCTCATCTGTTACTACTCTCTAAGATCTGGCACTGAAATCCTTTCAATTCCTTCACCATACTACCTTTCCTTTATATCTCTATAAATGCTACTCAGTGGTGGCTCCAAAGGGTCCTGGAGAGAGCTTTAGCCTTCCCACCTACATCATGACATAAAAGTTCCTGAAATCAATTCAAACAAATAATTTAAGTTAAAATTTGTTTATTACACACCATAAACCCCTACCACACTCCCTTTCAACCAGATAGAACCCCTTCCTTTATAAAGAATTTCTGAAACCAGATGCTATTCCTCTAGCGTGCACAGTAACTCCCCAACCCTCACTCACTCTTATCCACTGCCCATTCACCTGTGTAACTTCTAATTATCTTTCAAGTTGCAAATGAAATATCACCCTTGAATCCTCAAGAGCAGATCAGTTACTCATATGGCAACCTATATATTTTTCCTATCTCAGCCCTATCTCACTATACTCTAATTACCTTTTTACTTGCCTGTATCCCTCAAAAGTCTGTAAGTTCTCTAAGAACTTAGACCATGGCCTACTGACTGCTGAATCACCCATATCTGGCACAGATATTACAGATGTTCAGCAAATAGTCACCAAATAAATTGAAAACATTTAAAATATTTTACCAAAAACAAAACAAAGCAAACTACAGCTAAAGAGAAACTATAATGAAATGTCAGATATTTAAATGATTTGATTCTACATTTAAAAGAATCTTCAATGTTAAGGCAGCATTAGAAAACAAATTATAAGCTTGACATTTTTTTGGAAATCACGTATGAACTGAATTTTTTGAAAACTGAGTCATGTGATAGACTAGGAGAGCTCATGTACTTAAAGCCAAAAAAACTCCAAATTTATTCTATATGAACTTAAATTTTCACAACTGGCTCTCCTTAAAACAGAAGCCTTATAAAAATCATCTTTCAATATTTAATTCGGCTTTCCCCAGAAAATGATTTGTTTAACATAAAACAATACCACTGATGGACAAATTTTAGTTTTTTTTCATCCTTTTAGTTCTCTGGACAACCTCTAAATCCAGGTGTCTAGAAACACATAGCCTGGGCCTTGCATCATGATGTAAAGAATTCCTCTCAGGATGATTATATGTTACAATTCATGGGCTATAATAAAGCTATAGATTTTAAAGAGCTGTCTAGGGAGAGGAGTAAATGAGTTACCTTGAGTAGTAGCAGCCTGAATAATTTTGTATTCATACAACAAGAATAAACTTCAAATATCAAATAACCATGGAGTTTAAACAAAAATGTCAACTCTGGTTCCATGACTAATTATATTTTCCTTAATTTTAGAAATATGGGTTTGATTCCCACTTAAACTGATTTATTTACAAGGTGTATTTCAGAAAATACCTTTATTCTTTATAATGGTTCAGTTTTTCAAAGACCTGGGACTTAGATTTGGTTCAGCTGATTAACAAAGTCTGCCCTGTCTTTGGCTTTTGGTTTTCTTCAATTCTGTTCCTGGTATCAAACTTTGCTTCTCTGAGCATTTTCAAAAGATGCTGCCTTTTTAGTCTCCTATAATATGCTCAAGTTTTTAATTTCAGCAAATTTAAAAGGACAACTTTCAAATATGAATTTCATGTACACCAAAAATAAAAAAGTATTCAATACCTGTCAACATTTGGCAATGTGCCAGGAACTGAGGGGAACACAATTACTGCCCTAGAGGAAATCTATAATATCTAACCCATAAACATTCACCAGAAAGACCCAAAGGACATATAAACATTAACCACATATATACTGAAGTAGTTACACAATCCATCTATGAAGAACTAAATATGTTGTGTGGAGTGATGAGTGAAGAGGGAATTATTGGAGTTGTATGTTACAATAAAGTAGTTAGGATTTCTGAATCTAAATGTTAGAACCTACTTCAATGGGGGAGAAATTTTCCAGCACAAGGTGCTGCCTGAGACAAAGGTTAGAATGGTAGTCTGACTTGATGGAGGAACAACCATATTAATCTGTATTTCAGAATCACTGCAATGGATGAGTGTGAACAATGTCCTGGGAATAAGATAGGCCAGTCCGGTCTCAAAGATGAAGGACAAAGATCTAGGTCCTAAAAGAAAGAAAAGGTAAAGCTACTCAAAAGTGTTCTCAGCTGCTTTGAAAAAGTTTGGTGGTTTCTCAAAAAGCTAAACATGGAGTTAACCATACCTGAATATATGCCCAAGAGAACTGAAAACAAATATCCACACAATTCAAACATGAATGGTATAGCAGCATTATTCATAATAACCAAAAAGCAGAAATAACACAAATGTCCACCAACCGATGAATGAGCAAACAAAATGTGGTATATTCATGTGATGCAATATTATTCAACCATAAAGGGAATGAAATACTGATACATGCACAACATGGACGAACCTTAAAGACATTATGCTAAATAAAAAGCAAAAAAGGCCACACACCATATAATTCCATTTATATGAAATGTCTGGAACAGCCAAATACATAGAGAAAGAAAGTATATTAGTGGTTACCAGGAACTGGGAAGACGAGGATGTGCAGTGATGGCCAACTGATACGGGGTTTCTTTTTGGAGTAAAAAAAAATGTTCTGGAATTAGATATGGGTAATGAGCCCACAGCCTTGGGAACATACTAAAAAGCAGTGGGTTGCATACTTTAAAAGAATGAATGCTATGGCATGTAATATATCTCAATTCTTAAAAGGGGTTCTCAGCATTTTTTTCTGCCATAACACATCTGAAGGCCATGATATAATTCATGAGTAAAGGCAGCTTACTACAGCAGGGACTGGTTTTGTGACTTTGACAGCAACCATACTAAAGAATCTTGAGAATCATGACACTAACGGGTCTTCAAGTATGAAGATCAAAATAATAGCTGAAGGTCACTTTTTAGTGACAACATCAAGAACTACCTTGAAGTAACAAGAGATATCTAAAGACAAAAAATATTTTAGTAGTTTCTAAGGAACAAAGAGATGACCAAGGCCTACCTAAGCTGATGTGAAGGAAAGGACTGAAAAACTGTTCTGAAGGAAGAAAGGACAGTAGGATTTTCATTCTCTGGCAGGTGCTAAGAACAGAAAAAGAATAAAGAAAGAATAAAACACAATGAAGATTGGATTCAACAACAAAAGGCCCTACAAGAAAGATGACACCAGCCACAGGGATAATATCTATTAATCAACACTGATTTAGTACATACAGTTGGAACTTACATATGGGTCACATTTCAAATATTTATAAATCGTAATTCTGAACACATTTGCTAAGAGAAATAATTTTTGAGAAAGTAGGTAAGTTTGCAAATGGCCTACAGTAATTTATTGTAATCTGTCATTATTTCTGTTTCCTAGCAGAAATCCAGGATGTTGGAAGCCGTCTTTCAACCTCCCTCCCATCTCTTCACACATGAGATTCCAACAAGAGAAATTCCCTCTCCAATTTGTTGCCACCACCATCTTGTAGCATAGAAAATTCTGGCTGCCTACTCCTCATGGAGGTGAGACCAAGGTAAAATCATCTGGATCCAGAGCTGTAATCAAAATGGAGTTCTGCCATGACAGCTTTACATATGAGAGATAAATTCTTAAGTCAGACAACTGAATTGCACAGGCTGCCCATACTCTGATTCTGCAACACTCTTGTGATGGAAAACTGCCACACAGAGAATTAAGGTGTTCACTGTTAAGTAGCAGAAACCTCATCAGGTCCAGTGGGTATAATGAACCATCTGTAGTGCATGTAATACACAGCAGGAGCTCAAAGGCAAAAAGGTGTGGGGAGGTAACATGCAAGAAGAAAAAAGTCAAACACACAAAATTTGCTGCAGTCTGTAAGCACACAATAAAAAAGCACCCCTCTTTATCCCAGTCATCTTAAAACATCCTTTCTGATGAGATCTTCCCCATCTTTTAAGAATCTAACAAAATGTTGCCATCTTTGAAAGGTTTTCTTTGGAAACCCTAAACAGTTGGGACTTTCCATCACTGTGTTCCAATCGTAGCTTGTATTAATTATTATAGTGCTCATTAAATTGATACAGTTTATTTACATTGGTTCCCCAGTAGATACCTCCTCAAATAAGGAATATTTTACTCATCTCTGTATTCCCAATACTTTGGACAGCACTCACATAAAGGGGTCCAATAAATATTGGTTAATGAGTGACTGAATGGATTTCTTCAAATGTTGAAAGAAACAGCAAAAGTAAAAATCAAATGACTAAATCCCAAATGAATTAATTTGCCAGTCTTGCTACTAAGGAAATGGAATTTAAGCATGAAGCCTCAAAGTGGCCTAACCAGTGGCTCTGAATGCACTGAATATCTAAGGTAGATAAATTCAGGGGCGCCTGGGTGGCTCAGTTGGTTAAGCGACTGCCTTCGGCTCAGGTCATGATCCCGGAGACCTGGGATCCAGCCCCACATCGGGCTCCCTGCTCGGCGGGAAGCCTGCTTCTCCCTCTCTCACGCCCCCTGCTTGTGTTCCCTCTCTCGCTGTGTTTCTCGCTGTCAAATAAATAAATAAAATTAAAAAAAAAAATTCAACAGCAAGTAGATATAAAGTGTACAGTAAATATTCTGCTCGTCCCTTTCTATCACATTTTTACAAAGTTATAAGGAATACTCCTTATTTGGCAGGCAAAATCCCCAGCAAAGGGTATACATTTTGTATTTGGCATTTCTGACACCTAAAGAAATATTTAAGTCAAAATGAACACAGATAAGTTGACCTAACTTCTTTTAGGCAGTTGGTGAGAACCCACATTAAGACATGACACTAAGAATCATAAAAGTGTATCACTGTCTAAAGTAAAATTTATTTTAGTGGCTGTTTACCTCATCTTGCAAAAGTATTACATTTTATATTCATAATTTTCACTTTCTGAAATAATACTAGAAAAGACCTTAAAAATTATCAACTCAAATCTTCTAATCTTACGAATAAGGAAACCAAGGTCTACAGAAGGCAAGTCATACTGGTAATCAGAGGCAGAATCTGAATTCAAACTCAGTTTTCTAGTCTCCCTAACTTAAAGAGTTTTTCCCACTAGATTAAGAACTTTCTTATCATAACATGCCTTATTAGAGTTTGCATCCCCCTTCCACACACATATGTAATATGTGTGTGTATATTTGTAGGCATCCACATGTATGCATGTATGAATAGATACATCCACACACATCCATACACACCTGTTGCACTTGAAAAAACCACGGCCGTTCAGAAATGTATTTAAAAAGTATACCAGTTAACTGAAAAGCCTAGTCCTATGATAAGGTATTCATGTTTTCTGAATGACACACTAAAACACCAAATCTCCATGTCTAGGTTTATATTTATTTTATTATATTAATTATATAAAGCACAATGGTTAAGTGCATGGGCTCTGAAAGAAGAGACTTCTCTGTAATCCCCTAATTGCAGTTCTGACATTTAAATAGTTGTATAATCATTGACAAATTTAACCTTTCTACCAGTTCAACCTTTCTTACAGTTTCCTCACCTATAAAACTGAAAAACAGAGCTGACATGCTATGGTACTAGTGAGGATTAAGCAGATATGAATGTAAAGGACTTTGCCGAGGGCTTAGCTCTTATTCGATAATTAAGCTATTATCAATATTACTGCTTACTAATCTCTGGGTTGCCTACAAAAGCGCCCCAACAAAAGTTTTCTTTATATTTCTCACTCTCTCACACAAACACACACACAATCCCAATTATATTTTATCTGTTCTTCTAAACATAGAGAGCAGCAAACTAAGAACACTATTCAAGAGAATTTCTTTTGCTTTTCTTTTTTAGAGATCAAACTCATCTCAAATTGATTTTTAAATTCTAGAAATGTCCATTCCCTATAATAAGAGTTTAGAATTTAAAAATACAAATTGTTTTCTGTCTTCTTGCACTTTTCCATTCCTTCGAACAAAATAAGTTTGACCGCCTAAATTCTGCAAAAGAAATGCAATTGACTCAGAAAGAAAATGAATCTCCTTGCTTCCTACTGAGTACATTTTTGGTGTTCAGACACAAAGGACACTCTCTATCTCATTTATGGTGACAGCGAGAGCAAATTATTTCCAAGATTTATTGTGCACTTATGTTTTAACTCTATTAGAATCTGAAATTAACACAATTATAAAAGGCCCTTTTCCATATATATGATCATGCCTCAAATGAAGTATTTCCTCCTTCCCCACATTCCTTATAATGAGAAGTCTATCCTAAGTGTAGCAGGATAGTATTAATTCTTTAAGTCAAAGAAATGACCTTTCAAGCTCTTTTATTTCCTAAAAATAATTTAAGAAGCTAACTCTTCTGGTCTAAATTCTCTTACTATGTATTCATGTTCTGTGATGATTGCTGGACAACTGAAAGGATGTTACATTTACATATGTTCATTTTAATAGACGAATATAGCTAAACAGAACCCATTTTATTGTAAATCTCAGGATTCTCTTTGAAGGTGTTATTGTCTGGGTTCCTAGAGTACTCTGCAATTTCAGTTACAGAATGTGTAATTTAATTTGAAAGTAAATCAATACTAGAGACAAATTATTTCATCATCATCTTTTTACAAAAGATTAAACAGCCACAAATTTTATTTTACCAGGACTAAAATGCATTAAATTACATTTCACTGACATAAGATCAAAAGAACCTCATAAATACAATGCTGTATTTTACCAGAGTGAGGTTATAAGAAGCCAAACCAAAAATATTCCCTCTGGAAAACAAAAACTGTCTTAAGTAATTTTAAAACTCTCTTGACATTTGATCCTGTTTTATTTTTTTAAAGTTCATCTTATAAACAAAATCATTAAAGGTTCCTGGAAAACAAGCCAAAGAATTACAAATATGTTTTTTTCCAAAATGCAATGCCACTTTTTAGCTGTCACAAATGACTAAGAAATGTTCACAGACTATAATACATTTAGCTATTCTTCAGTTGTATAATTCTTCTAAAATTATTCTTGGCCTAAATTAAAACCTAACCATGAGATATAAAATGTGGTTAAAAGTACCTCTCGCCAATAAAAAAATACCATAGTTTTATAATAAAATATAAAATCAAAGTTAATAAATTTATGTGTTTTATTAGCTTAAATTGGTAATTTATGAAGACAGAACTGGCTTCTCTCAGAGAGATTAAAAATAATTTCAAGTCACCAGAATTTTATAAAGCAGATGACAGAATACTCAAATGTACTACTATATCTAATCTCATGGGATTGGGAATTTTTTGAATATGCTCCAAATTACATAATATTAGGGCAAAGGGAGATGGTTTAAGGCTTTTGGAAAAATATTACATGAGGAGGATAATTTTGAAAAGATGTTAGAATTCTTCAATGAAAAATGTAAACAACAGAGTCAACGTAGGTATCGCCTGACGCTGATTTCTCAAATGTCACCAGATTACCCATTCCACTAAGAAGTACTTTTAAATATATGCAGCACACAGAGTATCAAGTTTTCAAATCTGTAGCTTTTGCAGATATCTGTCCTGCTTTAACTGCTGCACTTAAGCACTGAAATGCACATACTTAATTTATTAGAATCATTATCTTCCTGTAAAAGTCCCTTTTAAAGTTATTTTTAAACGGTATCTCACTAAATATATTGACTAAATATACACTTCTTTCCCCAGTATCCAGAATATTAAAGTATTTATAAATATGGCTCCCCCAACTTACTTCAGCTTTATGAATGGTTTCATTTTTTTAGTGCTAATATAGTTCTGAACATACCCTCTTACCTAATTTGGAAAAAAAAAACCAAAAAACCAGCAATTATTTTAAATCTCCAACAGCAGTTAACAAATTAACAGTGACATTCAAGTAAACCCACTTTGTTTACACTGAAATCTAAAGATTATATAATAAGCTCTGACATTATCTTTCTGGCAATTTTCTATACTGTCAAAGGCAACAGAGACCACATACATTTTTACAAGAGGAAAACAAGGAGTTAACAAAATATATTTTCCCCTCAACTAAGAATTGTCTTCTCTTTTGTCAATATTACACGGCATTCATCTACTGACAAAGGAAAAAAATGAACACTTCACTTGCCTGCTTAAGAAACTAAATTGGGAGAATTACCAGTAATACACTTAATTAAGTTATTTCTAGGGGAAAATATTTAAAGCAAAGAGACTATTTACAGTTCATTGCCAACTGCTACATTTTGGGGGAACGGGCCTGAACAAGATAGTCTCTATTTGTCCCTTGCCTTTTTCCCCACCACCCACCCTGCACCAAACCCCCATTGTTCTATCTAAAACTCACAGGTTAATGACATCTAAATAGCAATTGCTAGATTTATGTCAGAGATTATCGCTAAAAAGAACTCTTCAGCATCACATTTACTTGCTGCTTTCTTTCCCCCAAATAAAATCCAAATTTGGTAATAAATCAATGACAAACTGGTGGGGAAAAGGATCACTGCTTCCCTTCCAGACTGATGGATGTCACTCAGGAGGCGTGAGGAAATCCCCCAGAAGGTTACCATAATAAATCGAGCCCCCCCCTCCGAAAATCATTTAAACTAATGTTTTACTTCAATTTTTTTTTTAATCTATAACCGAAACCCTTGAAAAGTATACAGCCCGTGGAGTAGAAGCTCCTTTTCCCTATCAGCCACCAAAGTAGAACACAGAAGCAGCAGCACGCAGGATTTCGTGTGGGTTTGGTTCCCTAGTACACCACTTCCTCCCCAAACCTGGCTGGCAGGGCCAGATGCTGGTGTCGAGGACGTGGGAGACCAGCATGCCAGCGCCCCACTCTCCCTCCCGGCTACCTGCCTCGGCCTGCGGGAGCGCCGCCCAGCGCGGACACCGGCACAGACACAAACACTCACCCATCTTTCCTCTTGGCTTTGTAGACGTGACCATAAGTGCCTCGGCCAACTTTGCAGCCCTCGTATTCAAACAGGTCCTCGACCCGCTCCCGCTCGCTGCTCAGCTTCACTTTAAAGTCATAGTCCATTGTCACAGCCTCCGGGGCCGGGGAGCTGGGTCGGGGGGCCGGGGGACAGGGGTGGGGACCGGGGAAGCACCGGCAGCCGCAGCCCCCGGGAACCCGCCCGCTCTACACCCGGCGGCCGCAGCACCAGCCCAACTGATGCGGCAAGAGCAGGAGGAGGCCCCGCGAGAGCGCCGGGGACATCCAGGGGGACGGCGGGGCAGAGGCCGGCCGAGAGCGTGGGGGGACGGGGAGGTTCCCCCGGGCGAAGGAGAGCAGAGGGACGAGGGCTGGGGGTGGGGAGCGGCGTCTCTGCCCTTGTCCCCGCGGGCTCCTGGGGCGCCGGCTCTCCTGCTTCGCTCCTGCCGCGCGTTCTGCTCCCGCTGCGGGGAGCGGCGGGGCGGCCGCGGCGGACTCTCCTCCTCTTACACTCGCACTCACGCCTCACCCTCTCACACACACGCTCACACTCACTCACTCACTCTCTCTCCCATACACTCAAACAGAAAGGCAGCGCCGCACAACAGCCGGTACCTCCTCAGAGAGAGGAGGGAGGGAGGGGACTCGCGGAACACGGCCACGGCTGTCGCAAAAACGTCGCGAAGGCTTGGTCGGCCTCCGGACCACCCTGCAGCCTGCCCCGCGGCACCGGTCCGGCCTCGCCGAGGCCCGCACCTCGAGGACGTGGTGAAAGAAGCAGGGTAGCCACTGCCCAAAGCTGCCGCCGGACGCACCACGTGGATTGTCCTGACGGCGGCCAGGCCCCCAGACTACAAAGCCCAGAATGCACAGGACACCGTCGTTGCCGCCCCTTCTAGGACTCCACCCCACACAGTGGTAATACGGGAGCGTTGCATGCTGGGATTAGTAGTCCAAGGTAAGATTAGTTTCAATCGCTTGGAGGAAAAAGAATTTTAATTTTATTGCACTATCGCTAGAGTGTGATTTGGGCGATCTTCTCTTTAAACAGAGAAATTTATGTGCGAGGGAGGATATTTTGCATTAGAACCACATTCTGTTCTACTTCCGAACTCCAGATGTTAAAGGGCATTACCATTATCGCAAAGTCCGTATGTTTGTGAACACCTCACGGACTGTTACTTGGTGTATTCCTGTGGTTCACAATATGATAAGGGCCGCACAATGATACCAACATATTGACACATATTACAAACATGAATGAAAGTGAGACTTTGGATTTCTGCTCAGGTCATGATCTCGGGGTCATGAAATCGAGCCCCAGGTTGGGCTCTCCCTGGGTGTGAAGCCTGCTTAAGATTCTCTCTCTCCCTCTCCCTTTACCTCTCCCCACTCTTAAAAAAATTGTATAGTTTTAAGGTGTACAACGTGATGTGTGTGTTTATGTCTGTATATACACACAGAGACATACACTTACAAATACAGACGTACATAGTGAAATGATTGCTATAGTCAAGCTAATTAACAGTAATCCTGGGGCAGGAAAGGAAGCTAGGCTTGGATTAGGGCAGAGAAAGGCCTGTTTCCCTCTCTGAAGCTAGAGTGAAAGTTGGGGATCTGAATTCCGGATTGGGAGAATATGGTGGTTTGAGGTAAGCAAAACATAGCATCAGAATGGAGAGCTAAGGAAGAGATAGACATAAGGGACTTTTGGGGGAGCTTGGCCAATGTCTTAGGAGCAGTAACATCTAATATCCAATTTTAGGTTTTTCTTCTCTGTGTAGTAATGTCCTTCTGTTATCCCCCTGCTATCAGCCTGATCTTGCCTGTGTCCATGCTTGGAGGAAGGGAGAGGGCAGCAGCCCAAGACTCAATTATGAAAGATAAGAAGTGGCCTGCAGAGCCAAAGCCATTAGCTAGGAAAGACTGGACACATATTAGGTTTCCAAAACTTGAGGAATGGAATCTGTTTTTAGAATGGATTTCTGATAGATTGAAGGATGAAGGTTTACACTGAATTGTTACTAAATGAACGTATCAGGAACACAGAGCTGTCATTTCAATTTGATTTTCAATTTCAGGTCATACTAATATCACATGTCTCTTTATACAGTCACTGGAGGTCATGATGGTGCAGAGTCTATGATCCTCACTGGTTCATGTTCCAAACAATGTGCAAATAGTGCTCATTCTTTTCATAAATGTGGTTTTTATTTACATTCTAATTTTAACATCTCCAGTCTTAGCATGCCTCGCAAACACCAGCCCCACATTTCAACCGCCTCCTGCTCAGCTTAAGGGAATATTCTGCTGTCATTTCAAACTTAAAATTTCTCAAAATGATCATACTGTGCCCCAGACCTCCCAAATCCAGTGAATAGCAATGCCAAGAGACAGACATTCTGTCGTTCTAGTGCCAGTCCTAGGATTCGTTAGCTGCACATTGTCCTTCATGCTCCTGCCAAATATGTCTTTGTCTGGACTGTCCTCAAAGGCTTCCTCATACCATCTCTGACCTTTGCAGTCCCCTCCAAGGTACAGCTCAGATGCCTAACTTAGTCATGAAGCTTTCCTGGTTCTTACAGCTGAATATGACCCCCCCACACACACCAGCCCTGGCACCATTAGACTTTATTTGTAACTCATGTAGAAACATCACAGCTACTTTGTATTTTAGTCATTTCTTTTATGTATTTTAAAAAATATGTCCTTTAATGAACACCTTAATGACTGAGTCTCTGACTTGCTCATCTCTGTATCTCTTAAAGTGCCCAGAACGTAGTTTGCATAATTATATTTGATTAGCAAAACAAGTTATATTTGATTAGGATGTGTTGATTAGGATGGATTGAATTCTATAAAGGTTAAAATGGACCTTAAGTGAGGGAGGCGGGGAGCAGTCATTTTAAAACATTTAACATCTTCCATGTGTCTAGCCTCTGAATGTGTATTTTGTGCAGTATGCAAAAGAATTTGGTGCTATATATAACATGATGTATTGATGTAAAAGCCCAAGTGGGTCTCTCAGAGTTGATCACTTCTCATCTCTACCACTTTGTTTTCTCAGTCGATATTAGAGTGTGCTTTAAGCAGAAAGTTTCTAACCTTTCATTCTGCAGGTGGAATGTTCAGCATCTTCTTCATCAAAATTCCTTTTAAATGTTTTTTAAAAAATAGCCTTTTAAATGTTTTTTAAAAAATACTAATGCAAAATTTCTCAATTAACTCCATCTGCATCCAGAATATAACTTAAAACTTGGAGACGACCAAAACCGAAAAGCACTTTCAAAAATAACTTTCTTTCTCCCCTTCATCATGTGAATATCATTTGTTCTTATAGACTCAATTTCACATGACTGGAAAGATGACTATAGAGAGTTGATGAATTGGTCACCAGACACCTATCATTGGAGAAGAATTGACTCTGTTTCTCAACTCCAATTCTAAAACTCACAGGAAGGGCTCTGGTCCAGCTAGGTCGGGGGCCTATTCCCGGACCCACAAAGTGTGACCACAGGGACAGGGTCATATAAGAATATGAGAGCTCGGGGCACCTGGGTGGCTCAGTTGGTTAAGCAACTGCCTTCGGCTCAGGTCATGATCCCGGAGACCCGGGATCAAGTCCCACATCAGGCTCCCTGCTCCGCGGGAAGCCCGCTTCTCCCTCTCTCACTCCCCTGCTTGTGTTCCCTCTCTGGCTGTGTTTCTCTCTGTCAAATAAATAAAATATTTAAAAAAAAAAGAATATGAGAGCTTGTTCAGTTAGAGGGATGAGGAAGATAGGGTGGGGGAGCTCACAGAAGGGAGAAAGCTCTAGGTACAGTGAAGGCTCTGCAGCAAATCAATGGGATGGAAAATGAGCCCAGAGGAGATTACTTCAGATTGGGTGGATGGTCAAGGATACTCTGAGGTAATGTACAAATGAGACCTGAATGATGAGGAGAAAAACCTGCTAAAGTGGGAGATCAGGGTAATTCACGGGGATGGATAATGTACAGCGAATGCAAAGGCTTTAATTTGGAAAGGAGCCTTGTGTAATTAAGAGTGTCATGAGTGGGGCACTTGGGTGACTCAGTCATTAAGCATCTGCCTTCAGCTCAGGTCATGATCCCAGAGTCTGGGGATCAAGCCCCGAATCAGGCTCTCTTCTCAGCGGGAAGCCTGCTTCTCCCTCTCTCACTCCCCCTGCCTGTGTTCCCTCTCTATCTGTGTTTCTCTCTGTCAAATAAAAAAAAATTAAAAAAGGAGTGTCATGAGTAAGGGGGGGGGGTCTGTGTGAGATGAAAACAAAGAGGTAGGCAGGGACTATATTATACATGGCTTTTTAGACCACAGTAAGGGGCTTGGATTTTATTTTTAGGGCAATAAGAAGGCATTGAAAGGTTGGTTGTAAGCAACAGAGCCACCAGATGTGATCTATACTTTAAAAAGAATATCCTGGCTGCTATGTTAACAATGGGTTGCAGGAGACAAGATTGAAAGAGAGATTGACAGACGGGTGGACAAGCAGGTGTGCCATTTGCTGCTCAGTTGGTGGGGAGGAAAAGGAAGGAATCGAGATGAGTCCCGAAGATGCTGCCACTTATTGAGATGGGAACGACTCTGAGAGGAACAAGTCAAAGCAAGATACAAGAGCGGCCCAGGCTCAAAGAGGGACAAGTATACTCCACTTCCGGGTAACAGGGAGTGTAAAATACTCTGGCCATGTTTCTCGGTTCTTTCCTGGATACATATAAATCTGTGGATTTGGTAAAAGTTGAACCAGTTCCTTTTCAAATGGCTTTGGTTTTCTCTGTAAGCTACAAGAAAAATTTACCTCTGTGAATGAGGAGACAGGAGTGGAAGGAGAAAGCGGTAAGATCTTTTCATGTCTGAAAAGACTACAGGTTTAAAACACGCTTGGGGCAGAATGAAAGAGCTAGCTGGCGGGATATCATCGTGGGACTTCTAGCCAATGTGGCGGGTCCATTTGCAGGTGCAGCCATGCATTTATATCAATATCTATCCGCCCTGTTGCGAGCTTTTCATCACCAGCACTCAGCAGCCCAGGTGGAGGCCTGGCAAAGACAGATGTTAGATTCATCCAGGGTTAGAGCCTTGCCAGCTGGGTTTAATGAAAAGAAGATGAGGCGACAGAGGTTAGAATTATTGGCAATAGAGTAGTTAAAATGACAGACCATGACATTTAAGCTGGGAATGAGGAAAATGAGAACAGAATCCCTTTTATAGCATAAGAGTAGCTTGAAAAAAATTTTTAAAGAGTTTTATTTATTCATTTATTTGACACAGAGAGAGAGACAGCAAGAGAGGGAAGACAAGCAGGGGAAGCGGGAGAAGGAGAAGCAGACTCCCCACTGAGCAGGGAGCCCAACCCAGAGTTCCATCCCAGGACCCTGGGATCATGACCTGAGCCGAAGGCAGATGCTTAACGACTAAGCACCCAAGTGCCCCTTGAAGTTTTTTAACTTATTTTTTTTTGTAGGATAATTTTAAAAATAATCACCTTCATTCCTGGCTTAATATCTGTGTATGGTAGCAAGACCCCAACAAATACATACTAATTAAAACAGACAGCTGAAGAAATAATATAAATAACCAGCTAAAATGATTTCTTCATTTCTTATTTAACAGATTCCCATTGCAGAGACCAATAAAGGCATCCCAAACAGAAAATGTCTCATATTTGTTAAAGATTAATTCTGGGGACGCCTGGGTGGCTCAGTTGGTTAAGCAACTGCCTTCGGCTCAGGTCATGATCCTGGAGACCTGGGATCGAGTCCCGCATCGGGCTCCCTGCTCAGCAGGAAGCCTGTTTCTCCCTCTCTCACTCCCCCTGCTTGTGTTCCCTCTCTGGCTGTGTTTCTCTCTGCCAAATAAATAAAATCTTTAAAAAAAAATTAATTCTGCTCTTGGGTTCTCTAAGTATTAAGGAAAATTTACCTCTTTAAATTGATAAACAATATTATAATCTTGTCCTTCTTTTCTTCTGTTAGATGCCTTTTTTCTTGGAATGAGCATAGTACTTTCTGTTTTTCGGTTCAAAATATATTTTTCTACACAACAGGGTAGCAAGTAATCTATAGGAGCACAGTTTAGCTTTGGGTTCAGTATTTCCAGGCTTCAAATATTATTCTGGCTTCTCATTCCAGTATGTTTCAGCCTCTAGCTAGCTGGACTCTTTCTCAGGCCCATTCACCAGAAAAGCCAAGTTTTTTCTGGCTGCTTCCTGTACAAACATGGCTCTCCTCTGAGCCTCACAGCTCCCTCTCTCACACATAAACACGATTAGGTCACCTCTGCAACCACCTGATACTTGATACCCGAAGCTATTTGTTTCTATGCAACTTCATGCTCAGAACTTCTGGAACTTTTTCTCCTTTAGTAGCTCTTCCCCCTACCAGCCAAGGTCAAGTTCCATCAGATACTGTCCTTCTTGCTCTAAAAATCTACATCCTGTTTAAATTTTAAAATGTTGTTTTATTTACATCATTCTTGTGCTCAAAAATCTTCAAGGACCCTGGATGACATTTCATTGCCGCCAGCATGAAGTTCAAACTCCTTCATCTAATGTTCCAGGCTCTGTATTTACTTTTGCCTGACTTAGGAAAATACGTTAAGGTAGCTTGCAATAGAAATGTTAGAGTGAGATTAAAGTAATTAGCTCTACATAGCCAAAATTTCCACAAGCTGAGCTCTTCTGCATCTCTAGCGTAATTCCTAGCCAGTTTCTCATAAGCTGTTTGCTGGTCAATTTAAAACGGTGGTCCTCAGCCTTGGGTGTCCATTGGAAGTACGGGGGGAATCACCCCAGCAATTCTGACATAATTGATCTGGGGTACAGCTGGGCATTGGGAATTTTAAAGCTCCCTGGTGATTCTAATGAGCATTCAAGGTTGAGAACCACCACATTAGAACAAGTGTATTGATTCTCCCTAAAACATTCATCATTCCATTCCTTGCCTCATTAACACCCCCTACCTTTTTTTTTCTTTACTTGTGTACACCCTACCCACTCTTTGAGATCCAACTCAGGTACTGCTGGCATCTTTCCTTGTCCCCCAAAGCCAGTACCTTGTTTACAATTACTTGGCATTTGGCATTTACTTCTTATACCTTTGTGTATTTATCCTGTGTCTTCAGAATTCTAATGTGTAGAAGGATAGGGATTTTTTTTTTTATCCCCAGAACATGACACAATGCCTTTTATACTGTATACCATTGTGTGTCTCATGGGAGGGAGTGAGGATGATAATGATGATGATGTTATAGCAGATGACCATATCCTTTCAGAGCAGGGCTTGAGGCTGCATGTGGGGTTACCCTTAGGCTACTGGAACCCACCTTACTTTTCACATGCCAACCTGAAGCACCTGAGAATCAAGCCATCCCCAGCTTGATAACTATAGGTACGAGTATGAATACTCTAACTCTCATAGCCTCTAACTGGGACAATGCTGGGGTGACCTACATTATCTCCTGTGGCTATGAATTTAGGTCAAAGTTGGCATAGCATTCCCTTCTTAAGCTCCTTTTCTTTCCAGTCCCACTCCCCTATTCCCTTACTGGTTTTTCCGGGGAACACTTCCCAAATAAAGTATTTTTACACAAACATGAATCCTTGACTAAGGTTTTGCCTTTCTGAGGGAGGGGGTGGATAGCCCACCATAGACAGACAATAATATGATAATAGAAATAGCATATATTATCTAGTGAATATTTTCTGTGTGTAAGACATGAAGTCTTTTAGTTCTCAGAATTAAGAAGGTCCTGTGGTCATCCTCATTTTACAGTTTAGGACATGGAGGCATATAGAGATTAACGTCACAGATATAAAAGAATAAATTGGAAAAAAAGAGATGAATAAACCTACAGGGCAAAGAGATTAGGGGAATCAAATCAAATTAAAAAAATTAATTTCAACAATTTGCGAGTTAAGGTTTGTGGGCTAGTTAGAAACTAAACCACCATGTATACCTTTTTTTTTTAATGAAATGAGTTCTGATAAACAATTTACACATTTTCAAAAACAATCAATTTTTAAGTTAGAAACTTCATTTATGGAACACCAGGATGACTCAGACAGTTAAGCATCTGCCTTTGGCTCAGGTCATGATCCCAGGGTTCTGGGATCAAGCCCTGCATCTGGGTCCCTGCTCAGCAGGGAGTCTGCTTCTCTCTCTCCTGCCCCTCTACCCTGTTCATGCTGTCTCTCTTGCTCACTCTCTCTCAAATAAATAAAATCTTTAAAAAATAAACTCCATTTCTAAGTGACTATCAGAATATCCCCTTCTTCTCCCCACTTCTCTCCCTGCAATACTTCGTTGTATGCATATCTGATCACGGGAAGTAAAACCTGTATTTGGACAATCAATAATTTAGATCCACTACAGATTAAATGTGAATTTTTGGACTAGTCTGGAAATTACAGGAATGCTTCCTCTAGAATATGCATTCTGAATCATCTTCCAGATTTAAGTTCTTGTCTCCTATTCTCATTCCCAGCCCAGTCCATTGTAGTTCTTTCCAGATACAACGTCCTTCATATTTTAAAGATTTATTTATTTTAAAGAGGGAGGAGGTGCCGAGGGAATGAGAATTTTGAGCAGACTCCATGCTGAGCTCAGAGCCTGATGCAGGGCTCAGTCTCACAGCCCTGAGATCATGACCTGCACCAAAATCAGGTCCGAAGCTCAACTGACTGAGCCACCCAGATGCTCCTGTCCTAATTTAAGACAGTTCTCAACAGGGCATGTGTGGACTATCTCTTACACAGGAGTCATTCCCCCTCCCACCGCCCTCTGCTCCATCCTCACCCCATTATTCCTCTGACAATATTTACTGAGCTCCTACTGTATACTGTGCCCTTCTGGCTGCTATGAGAACAGCTGGTATGGTGTCTGGAACATGGTGGGTACTCATAAATGTTTATTTCCTTTCCCATTGACATTGGCCTTCTTATGAATTTGTCCATCCCTGTTCTCTTGCCTCTTCCAGTAAAATAAATATGCTTTAATCTTCCATCCATTTGCCAAAGCTGTCTTTGTATAAGTCTGAGCAGAATTTGGTAACTGTTTACCTCTTGTGGGGATATTTGTGATCACGGGAATGGAAAGTTTGCTTGGACCAACTTTATTTATAAATGTGATTTAATATTGTTAAATGTCACTTTGCAACATAAGTGGGGAAGAAATTGCACTTATCTCTCTACTTTTTTCAATCATTCATTCACTTATTCAATATTATTGTATGGCTTCCACAGATATTGAAGTAGACCCTGGAAATATTGGGAGGAATAGGACCAGAAGACTGCCCCATGAACTTCAGAGTCTAGTTCAATGCTTCTTAATCCTAATTGCACATTAGGATTATCTAAGAGCTTTAAAAAAATCACTGATGCCCAGGTCCAATACTAAACTAAATCTGAATGGACAATCAGACCCACATACCAAGATTTTTAATAGCTCCTTAGAGAATTCTAATTTTAGCCAGAATTGAGAACCACTGGGCTAGTGGATTTAAGGGATTTAGGGTAGAGCTATAAATATATCCTAATCACCTGGAGAGTTAAACACGTACGTATGATATGAGAGATGTTTATTATATACCTATATCTATCGTTACCTACCCCTCCTCTCACCCTAAGGCATATTAAGACCCCCCAGAGAGAGGAGTACCATGGGTGTTTTGGAAAACTCTTCTCTCTTCCTCAAACAAGTAGGAAGACAGTTATGTAATAAGTGAAAGATACTGGTTACTCTGGGTTACTTGAAGATCACAGAGAAGGAAAACATAACCAAGGTCAGTTAGTGAATCTTCTCCAGAAGTAGAGATGTCAGAGCTTATGAGTCTTAAAACAGTTAGCTTGGCAGAGAGAGAGAGAGAGAGGATTGTTTTTTCCCAAATAACAGAATCAAGCTAGGCTAGACAAAAGCTCAACTTTTCTCCCTTTCCTGTCTGTCCTCCCTCGCTAATGAAAGGTTTTTCTGAAGAATACTGCATCAATAAATCACTGACTCCTGCTCTGTTGCTGGGGAATCCAACCTAGGATAGTTGATAGCTGGAGGAATCCCAGGAAGCAAGGATGGCCTTTTGGAGCTGCATTACCTGCATCAGGAATGGCTGCACGCCCTTAGTGCAGTTTGGATAGTCCTGGCACATGAAAGAGTGTAGCAGCTGAGGTTTTGCCCTGTGGGGAGCTGGTGTGTATTGCCAGTGGAAGGCGATACCCTGGCTGCTTGTCTGGCATTTGAGAGCTATGGAGGAAGCACTTATTATAAGGGCGGTGGAACTGGGTGGCTACTGCTGGGCGCCGCTGATGTACCAAGGAAATGGCAAGTGCAGGTCATTTAATCATGAATTAAAAGTGAACTGTGAGAGTCAGAGGGCGGTCCTAATAGCAGGTCTAGGTCTAACTTGCAGGAGCAGGAGAACTGAGGGGAAGGCTCAAGCCCTAGTCAAGGGACATCTGCTGTGGGACAGAGGGAGTGCTACCCTGAGGTATGCAGATCCCATTGCTGGGTAGACACAGCATGTGAACCCCATCATCCCCCCAATTAGTGGGCCTGCAGCAGTGGTCCTTGCCTCTTTCTAGAAGGTTCTATCTCCTACCTTCCCTTGCTGAGCAGGAATCTCAGATAAAGGCAAGGATTTTCCACCACCCACTTCTGGATATCAGGCCAAAAACTTGGGGTCATCCTTCACTGTGACTCAATTAGGGACATGCCTGTCATGCTCTAAGTAGAGAGGCGTTATAAGCCAAAGAGTAACTGGGCCTAAATAACTTTTAATCAGCAACAACAGGGAGAAAACATCTGGGAGGGGAACACAATTGTGCTGGAGTAAGTCATGTAGGCCAAAAAGCTGGAGAAAAGAAAATGTGTCCGTAAGGGGGCATTTCCCCATGAAATAGAATTTAATTCCCTGGAAAGCACCTTGAGAATGTTTCTGTTATGCTGTCCAACGGCTCTTGGAAGCTTGGGGGAAACAATGGCTTATGTTAGATGCAGAAGAAACTCCAGAATTGCTATGACAGGCTGTGGAGGAAGAGATCGAAAGGCTCAGAGAAGTGGCTGTGAGTCTCAGTCATCTCGGGACACTCTAGCAAAATGCCATAGACTGGGTGGCTTATCAACAACAGAGACTTATTTCTTACAGTTCTGGAGGCTGGAAGTCTGAGATCAGGGTGCCCGCCTAGTTGGGTTCTAGTGAGGATCTTCTTGTGGGTTGGAGAATGCTGACTTCTTGTACCTTACACACGGCAGAAAGATGACAAAATAGCTCTCTAGCCTTTTCTTGTTGGGGCACTAATCCCATTCATAAGGGCTCCACCCTTGTGACCCAATCGTCTTCCAAATGGCCGACCTCCTAATACTCCCACAAGGGGGTTTTGATTTCAGCATATGAATTTTGGAGGAACATAAATGGTCCATAACACCATGATACAATAGCTCTACTATAAAAGATCAGAAAGCCCACCAGCTGATTATTTTTCTCAAGAGCTTCCAGAGTAAAAATAAGGCAATAAGAAATTCACAGGTAAATGGGTTACTAGCATCACTGAGAGACCATTCTCTGTAGGCTGAGGCTGATAATAAAAGATGTTACAGAACTGGGCTTCCTGGTAGCAAAGGGGATAAGAGAATTGCAGAACGGCAGAGGCCAGGTGACAGCACCTAGCCATCAGAAGCACGTAAACATTAGAGCCACGTGATGCCTGCAATGGGTGGCCAAGTCAGAATGGCAGCCTAGGGGCCTGACCTTTGAGGATCCGTGGAGAGGACTCCACAGAGTGATTGTAGGAGCGTGAGAGACGGGCAGTCAGGAAGAATAGCACTAAAAATATGTACATAGGATATGACCCTTAATTAATAATGGGCTAGCAGAAGGTTGAGGTCCGGCCCCACAGCGGAAAGTCGTGATCTCGTGCAATTTCCAGACTGGAGTCATTTCTTAGACTGAGAGCCAACCGACAGAAAGGGAGGTTGCATTCTTACAAGGAAAGCCCAACGGGGAGCCGGGTAATAACCAGAGTTCTGGCTGTGGTCCATCTAAAGCAGGCCTCAGTTTTTTCCCTGGTTCCCTGGTTCCCATCAGAATTAGAATGCTTAGCTGTTGGCAGACTCCTCACATGGGTTCCGTGAGCTACTGTGGTAGGAAACTCCAAGGAGTCATCCCTCAAAGCACCCCTCTTCCACCAAGATAGTAAGTAAAAAACGACTGCAGGCCAGCGGTGCTGGCAGAGATCAGTACCGCTCACCAAGACTTTAAAAATGAAGGCATGTTGCTCCTTGTTGTCGCCCTGTTTAATTTGTGAGTCTGACCTTGGCAAAACTTAATGGATCATGACATAGGATAGTGGAATACCACAAACTTCAACAAGGATTGGCCCCGCTGCTACAGCTTTTTAAAAAATATATACCTTTACTAGAGTCTATTAATATAGCCTTGGTACACATATTCAACTAGTCATCTGTAGATGTGTTCTTTTCTGTATTCATCAGGAAGAAGGATCAGAGGCAGTTGGCATCCACCTGGCATGGACACAGTAGACCCTTGCCCCAGGGCAATGTTAATTATCCTGCTCTCTACCATAAGAGAGTTCAAAGGGACCCAGACAACTGGGACGTCCAAAAGAACATTATGTTGATCTGCTACATTGATGATATGTTGATAAGTACTCTGTATGCCTTGGTAATATATATTTGTAACAGAAGCGGGGAGGTAAAACCTACTAAGAGTCAGGGGCCTGCCACATCAGTGAAGGTTCTAGGGACCCAGTGATCTGGGTGTGCCAGGGGCAACTCTAAAGGAGAAGGCAAGTCATTGGACGGTGCGTTCTTACTGCTAGGAGAACAGCAGAGTGCTCGGAGGTCTCTTCGGGTTTTGGAGGCAGCACTTGGGAATATAGTAATCAAGGGACTTATCTTTTAGTAAGGCCCAGGGCAATAAAGGGTTCTATAATAGGTACATCCCATGACACAAGCAGCCCTCCCACTGGGGCCATTTCAGCCTGCAGACCCCGTGGTGCTCGAGGTATCTGTCATAGAGGAAAAAGCTGTTTGGTGCGCCTGGCAAGCCCCAATAGGCAAATCACAGCACAGGCCCTGAGGATTCTGGAGCAAGGCCATGGCATCTGTGGCACAGAACTATTCAGCATTTGAAAAGCAGCTGGTGTCACGCTACCGGGCTCTGGCAGAAACTAAGCATCTAACGTGGGACACCAAGTGCCCATGAGACACCAAGTGATCCTAAATTGGGTTCTGCCAGACTAATGGGGTCAGAGGGTGCTCAGAGGGTTGTAGGCCTATCATACATCTGGGATTAGGCTCAAGCAAGCCCAGAGAGCACAAGTGAGCTGCCTAACAGGTGGCTGAGACGCCGATGTCACCTACCAGTATTGTACCAATGCTTCTCCCTCAACCCAAAGCCATGGCCGTAGGGTGGATGGGGGTAGCGGGATGAAGGTGGGGGGTCCATGTGACCAGTGACACAGAAGGAAAAAACCTAAGCTTGGTTCGTTGATGGGTCACCTTTGTATGGCTACAAGCTGAAAATATCTGCTCCTGTGGTTTAGCCCCACTCGGAGGTGGTTCTGAAAGAGAGTGGCGAAGGGGATCTTCCCAGTTGGTGGAGCATTTAGTCATCAACTTCATTTGGAGACAGAAGTGGCCAGGGGAGAAGGGTATACTCTATAGTGACAAATGTTAGCTCAGCTTGTTGGACAGGAGTTGGAAGAAGAAGGATGGGGGAAGGCTGGAGAAGAGACAGGCAGCTGGATCTGTGGGAGGGCACAGGATGTGAAATCCTTTATGGTACCTAATGCCCACTAGAAAGTGTCCACTGCAGAAGAGGCACCAACCAAGCAGCAGCTAGGATGAGTAGGGCGGCAGATGTCCACTGGCCTGTGTCAGTGGCCACCCAAGTTCTCACCCAGCAGTCTAATGGATGGAGCAGCCATGGTGGCAGAGATGGAGGGATGCATGGATCTAACGACTTGTACTCTGTCTCCAATTCAGCATAACTACTGCTGGTACTTAATATCGGACAGTCAGCAGCAGAGACCGACGTAGAGCTTGTAAGGAGGCCAAACAGCTGCTGGGTGGCAAGTTGGTTACCTCAGACCCTGCTGTGCAGTAAATACAGAAATAGTAATACACCAATGCTGGATTTAACCTGCATTCTAAGTATGGGTCTGCTTCTTTTGCCCACCGCACCTCATCCAGCACCACTATCCAAGGACTCTGACGCAAGATCTCACATGGTACAACCTCAGATCAAAGCCCGATATTCTTACATGGGATCTCAAATAACGCTGCCTCTGACCAAGGGGTTCACTTTACAGCAAGAAGGTGTGGTGGTGGGCACTCGGCCCGAGGCTCCAGTGGCCATAATCATACCACACACCACACTGGGAGGGAGCTGTCTGATGAGTGGAGTGTACCTATGACTGGTGAAGACACAGCTGAGGTTCCAGGTTTGAAACGACCCCCTGTGCGATTGGAGCATTATCCTTTACTCCTAAAGCAATGGCCATAATATGGGTTGGTGTCTCTAATACATAGAATTTATGGGTCCAGAGATCCAGGGATAAAAGTAGGAGTGGCATGCTTGCCGTCACTCCCAGGGATCCCTCTGGAGACTTTGTGTTTCCCTTCTACAACCTCAGGCCCCTGCTAGCTTGGAGAGCAGACATGAGATGCTTCCTCCTGCTAGAGCTCCTCAAAACTTAAAGCCATGTTTGCTCCCTGGCCACTTGGGGCTCCTAATGCCAGAAGACTGAAAAATCATCAGGAGTTGGGGCCACTGCTACATAATGGAGACAGAGGAATGTGGTTGGCACTCAGGAAATCCACTGAGAGCATTTCTTGGTATTCCCATGCCTGGTTGTAACTATAAACAGTAAGTATAGCAACTGCAGCCTGATAAGAACATGATAACCAGGGCATGAAAGCCTTTAGGGAGCTGCACCCAGGTTAACCCATCAGTCAAATCACCTATACTAAGAGAAGTGATGGCCGAAGTGGAAGGGAATCTAAGAAGGGTGGCAGAGGAGGGAGGTAATGACTGTCAGTTGTGACCATGAGATAACTGCAGCAGTAGGGACTATAGTTTGTCCCATTACCGCCTCTTATAAAGTTCCACAGACATTGTAACTAAGAATGATTCTGGAAAAATTGTGCTTGGATGGAGTGACTTCACATGAGAAATAAGTGACCTGTGCATTACAAGGGCGGACTAGGTGAATTCGGTGTGTGCTCTGCCCAAATCCACTTTATAAGCTATTTCATCTGTATTTCAGCTGCTCTGAATATTGGATAACAATTCAGAATGCCACCACCTTCCCTAGAGAATTGTCCTCCTGCCCCTGCAAACCTCATCCAATGGCATGGGGACACACAAAAAGTTGGTCTTCTTGGGTAACACTTGCTGGTGAATTTTGTGGGATCAGCTGAGGTTCCTTCTTATTTCTCTTCCCGGCCAATCCTGCATCCTTCACTCGCCTTCTCCAGGAGCACTTCCCTAATAAATCACTGGAACGAGAATCCTTGTCTCAGGCTCTGTTTCTAGAGAACCTGACCCAAGACACAATCTCTGGCCTAAGTGGGTAGGTGAAATTGACGAGGCTAGTCTTGGATACTTTGGATTTCCTTGCTCAACCTCCACTCTTTCTTTCTTCTAATGTGCCATCTTGTACAAAGGCTGGAATATAAAAAGTGACCTTGCCCAGACTTTTCTATTGCAAATTAGATTCTGCCAGTTAAAATGTATTCATGGAGATGTGGGAAATGGAGCCACAGCAGAGGCTGTATTTCTCTCCACTTGAGGCTGTTTCTCTGATGGTAAGCAAGGTTATAGAGAAGGGAGGATTTTCTGCAGTAGGATTCAGCACCCAGTTCCCAGCTTTGATGGTGTTAAGAGACAACCGATGGCTGTGGTGCCTGCTGTTTTTAGATGTTGGCTTCCAGATCATTCTACTACAGCAGCTGATGCATCATTTTCTCTGCTCCTCCATGCGGTAAGCTGAGGACAACATGCCAGGAGCTGCACTAAATTTTGGGACTATAAAATGAATGAAACTCTTTGTTCAAATTAATGGATTTTTAGAGTCTTAGATGGAAGAGATGTACAAATTAACAGAAAATCCTTGTGAATACTTGCTCAGAGGCTGTCTTTTTTCCATTGGAAAGGAAGGCAAGGACCTTGTTTGTTTTATCCTCTGCTGTTATCACTAGCACTTAGTACATGCAGCAGCCCGTATTTGTCAAGTAAATAAATACATGCTAGAGTTATACAGAGGGAGTTATGGGAGCCCCCAAAGGGAATCTGCCCAGTTTTATGTGTGAATATTGGGCTGGAGAGTGGACCGAGGGTGTCACTCCAGAGATCTCAGAAAAAGTTCTTGAAGATGAGGAATGAGCTGTGTCTTGGGAGATAAAGGAAACTAGGTAGAAGTGGGGCTGGGGATTGCTTAAGAGTTCCTGCATGATTGTTGAGGAACTTTAAGTAGTTCAAGAAAAGATCAGTCTATACAGGTATACAGCAGAGATAACCCAAAGGGCCTTGTAGACTGCATTATTTATGTATTTCCATTTTAGCATCTATAACGATATGATTTTTTTTAACTTGTCTATCTGCCCCTACTAAAGCCATAGCCCGCCCATGCTTAAGACTACCTCTTCTAAACCCAGGTGCTCGCATAATGGTGGCAATAGACTAGCTCTTCAAAAAGTAAGGCAGGAATGAATCAATGAGTTAATGACGAACGCATGAAGAATAACAGCGGTGTGAACACTGTGCAATGATGAAGTCTTCTGCATGGTAGGGCTGTTAGGAGAGGCGCCTACACCAGGTTGGGCCGAGCCCCACTCAAGGGCTTAATGGTGAAGTGAGTTTGGTTAAGTGTCACGTCTCAGCAACAAAACTAGAGACAAGAAAGCGGGGAGTTTCCAACCGCATTCCTTGCGGGGAAAGTGAAGAAACACAAATAAAAGCACTTTAGAATGATTGGGATTTGTAGTTTCCAGGTGCCCGTGAGCAGTAAAGGGAAGAGCCTGGCTGATTAGTTACGTGGTACCCGGGCAGTAAAGAGATAGGAAGAGACAGAAGCCAGTGTGCTGGGTTGCCAGGCTCGGCAAACAGGCCACAACAAAGAGCAGAGTAGGTGCTACTGCTTCCCTGCGTGGAAAGCAGGCCGTGTCCCTGGAACTGTGCAGCTGCAGGAGCGCTGAGCGGCCCGGTACTTGGTGCTCCAGGAGGCCCTGGGACTACCCCCTGGCCACCCGCACGACGGGACGGAGCACGGAACGCGGAACGCTAGCATCCTGGATCCCGTCGGACGCAATTTTTAATCGCACCGCCGAGAGCCCCGCCGGTGGTGCAGCATCTTCAGTCGTCGGAGGGAGCACCTGGCAGTGAGGAAGGGCTGGGGCCTTCGTCCCTCCTCCGGAGCCGCCCCGCAGCCGGCGGACCCACAAGCTGTAGGACGGGCTTCCGGCTTCTCCCTTCAGTGGACGGTTAGAGGGCGCAGCGGCCTCCGGAGGCTGGCCCCTCACGGCCGTGGGTCACAGCGTTCCGGGACCCCAGAGGAGCGCCACCCGCCGCAGACTTTCTTTTGGGGAGTGGGAGGACCGCCCAGCTCCGGGCGCGGTGAGCTGGGGGGTAAGGCTCCCGGCCCGGCCACTACTTCCGGGAGACCCTGAGGAAAGCCAGCCCTCCTTGGCCCCATCTCTTTTCCGATTGGTTAACCGCTCTCTTCATGCTCCCCCCCCAACTGGTGATTGGCTCAGATGCGCCATCTGTCACCTGCCTCCCTGTGGGAATCCAGGTCGCTAAGGGAAGCGTTACTTGAGGCTCGGTTGGGAAGAGGTTGGTTGGGCCCTTGATCCCAGTTTGTTTATTGTAGTGCGAACCGTACCCCGGCGCGAGCTTTGGTCGCAACGGCCGGAGAAGGAACCAGTAGCGGGACGGAGGGCGGGGGTGACAAGAAAGTGAAGGTTCAGAAGTAAACTGGAGATGCCCAACCCCGGTAACGTCGGAACGGGAGCAGGGTGGGGAGGCAGGCCTTTGAGACGGGAGTTGTAATCCCAGGAGCTGCGACCGCGTAGGAGGGAAGGCCTAGTTTCTGTTGTGGGAGAAAAGGGCCTTGCGGGAGGTTTCAGTGACCTAATTGTTTGGGGATCTAATTTTCTAGGTGAGTGTCTAACAAAATCCACTGAAGATTTTGCTTTGACTTTGCAGCAGAGCTTTGACTTTGCCCTTCAAAGAGACAGTTTTTCGAATAACTCCATTCTCTCTTATTGCTTCAGATGGGCAGCTCTCAAAAAAAGCACAAACAATTGAAGAATGGATATCATTGCATATATTAAAAGCATGTTGAAGGGAAAATAAGGTACTCACTTGTTTAATTGTGGTTGATTCTACAAGAAAATTACCTTTGAGATGAAGCTCTTAAAGTTTTGAATGATAATAGGGTAGTTTGATTTTGTAATAGCTTTCAGTTCTTTTGATTGTTTAGTATAAAAATCATATTACTGCTGTACCTATCAAACGTGCTCTTTGCTAATGATATTCTAGTCCTGTTTATTCTGGAAATGAAAAGAAATCTTGAGTTTTTAATAACGTTAATTTGTTTGATTGGGTAGTGCTGCTAGATCTTTCCTTTTAAAAACCTGGGTAATAGTCACTATACTAAAATCCTCGCGTGTTTAACCTAATGTTAGAGTGCAAGTGAAGTTGGGTAGTTGCTTACTCATACATAGTTTAGACTTGTAGACTAATTTACTTTGTATTTAAAGTAGTTTGCTTAAACAATGAGAGTTGCAACAGTTGTTTCACTGGTCACCTAGCTGTTTGATTCTCCAGCCGCCATTAAGTCATGTGCTATATTACACATACCCTTTATTAACATGCAGAAATTGTCCAGGAGTTGTTTATTTCCTCCACAGAACACCCAAAATAGCCCTTAAAGATAGACCTGGGTCCTACCTTGGAGAATTCTGATTTAGGGTTAGAGATGAAATCTGGGCATCTGTATTGTAAAAAATTTCCTCAAGTGGAACTAGGGGGTATTATGCTAAGCAGAATAAGTCAGAGAAAGACAATTATATGATCTCACTCACATGTGGAATTTAAGAAACAAAACAGGATTATAGGGGAAGAGAGGAATAAATAAAACAAGATGAAATCAGAGAAGGAGACAAATCCTTAAGAGACTCTTAATTATACGAAACAAACAGGGTTGCTGGAGGGGAGGTGGGTTGGGGGGATGGAGTAACTGAGTGATGGGCATTAAGGAGGGTACATGATATAATGAGCACTGGGTGTTATATAACACTGATGAATCACTGAACTCTACCTCTGAAACTAATAGCACATTATATGTTCATTGAATTTAAATTTAAAAAATAATTTCCTCAAGTTTGTGCATTCCTAAGTGAGAACTGTTGACTCACTGAATACGGTTTGTTTTAAGAAATTCTAAAATATTTATGAGACAAATAATTTTCTCCATTGATTTCTATATAGTTTAAAAATAAGCCTCTAAGGAATGATATTGAAGTATAATCCAAAAATAAGGTTTCCCTAGGCAAGGTCAGGAAGTTTCACTGGTACTCAGAAACCTCAGGGACTAGCCGTTCCAGGCCTAGAGATGAGGTTTGCAATGGGGAGACACAGAGTGCTTTGCTGTACATTCACAGTTTTCAGAGCCGTGCATTGAGTGCTGTTTCCTATTAGGTTTAAGAAGAGACTAACCCTGGGTCTGTTCAGTAGACGTAGTAGGCTAAATTATTTTTACCTCAACAAAATACAGTGGAGCGTAATATTACAAATAGGAGTTTTATTTTGGGAAGAATACCTTTCCTAGAAATAAATGTAAATCATAGCCTCCCAATAGCTCTTTGCTTATTAAGTAAAGAACATAATTTAAAATTATGCTTAAAGTGCATAATTCAGCTTAAAACTTGTGTGCTAACATGAAGTACCCAGATATTTGAAGCATCCATGAGGACTTTTAAATCAGCTTTACCAGAGAGTGAAAGAGGTAGAGAGAGAGAGACAATCACTTTGGTATTCTGGAATTAGAAATGAGTGATGAAACCAGATCCAGCCTGACTTAAACAATGGCTTTGAGCAAAGAGGTAGGTCCAGTTGTAGTCTGTCTCCTAGAAGCTCTTTTTCATTTTATATGTGAGTTCTTCAGTGCAGGATTTGGAATATGAAATATATGAGTAGAGTGTGAAATTTAAAAATGAAAATAAACATAAGTTAAAAACAGGAAGCCATGTGTAGTCCATGACTAACAGCTTGAATCTAATATATATTGTTTGAACAGAAAGCCAGGAATCTCAGTATGAATACCTCTAGATCTGGATCACATGATGGTAGTGAAGAAGCCTCATCTCAGGACCATAATCATCGTGAAAATGAGAGGAGATGGCAGCAAGAGCGTCTCCACAGAGAAGAAGCCTATTATCAGTTTATTAATGAACTCAATGATGAAGATTATAGGCTAATGAGAGACCACAATCTTTTAGGCACCCCTGGTAAGAGATGGGTGAAAGAGGAGACACTTTTCTATCACTATAAGAGGAGTTTCAAAGTAAGAAGGGTTTTTTTTTCCCCTTCTTCCCTCTCCCAAAATATAATGCACTGTTTTGAAAATTTACGGACCTTTTAATATAACAAAATAGAAAATCACTGGCTCACTTCTGTCTTTAATAAGTAAGTATGAATCTAGGACATGAAGCACTGTTCTACAAATGCCAAGCTAACAGATAGCTTAATGTACATAATAGTGTCAAATATTTACATATATGGTCCTATTTCTCTTTTAAGTAATATTTGTACAAATAAAATATTATTTAGAACCCAGTTCTAATCCATTTGAGGTATTATAATTTATTTACTTAGCTTAATTAATAATACTCTAAAAGTCCAGTGTGCTTCATGAATTTTGTACAAATTCATTTCACAAATGAACTAATTAAAACTTGTATGTCTGTATATGTTTGTATATTGCATATTTGCACATTTTATATTGATAACCCATATAGTGAACTATTGAAGTAAAATCCAAACAATGATTCAGAGTTCTCTCTACAGGTCCAACATTTTAAATTTCTTTTTTATCTGGGACAAAAATCTGTGAATTAGAGCTTATAGATTCTTTAGTGTATCAACTGAGAGGACCTTTAAAATTTTCAAATTAAACCTTATTTTTTTTATTTTAATAAAACATAAACAGAACCAGAATGATATATATTTGCGTCAATTAAATATTTTTAACTATCTTCATTTAACAGAACATGAAAATGATAGAATATCTTCTACAGATTGCTGAAGACTAGTCTTACCCTTCACGAGTTCTCATAAAACAGTAATTTAAAGTATTTACTTTCAGTGAGCAATTTTTTATTGTTTTAGGAGAAATAACGTCAGAAGAACTACAACAGCGGTTAGATGGAGTCAAGGAACAACTAGCATCTCAGCCTGATTTGAGAAATGGGACGAATACCAGAGGTACTGTGAACTCTTTTCCATCAGGAGCAGGTTTGATCAGAGCAATTGCAAATATGTACTTACTAGATCTTATATGATATGTTTCTTTTGATGTTTTCCAGTTTTAACATGATATTCAGGTCGCATTTACCCATTATATTCAAAGCAGTGTAGTTAGGCAATATAGGACAGGAGTTGAATAGAAAGACCTTTTTACACACAGATTGCCTTTAGGGAGCTCGTAGTATACAATTAAGTTAATTACCAACGTAGTTCTTTTTAATCTTAGAATGTACACTCTACTTTTTTTAAAGTAACTAAATTTAGCTTCTAAAACTTTGTACCGAGTGATACAGAGAGACTGAGGAAACCTGCTTTATTGTTGTTACTATTTTTGTGTTTGTTTTGTCATTTTATCGAATAAACACTAAGTCATAATATAAGAAATTTTTAAGAAAAATAAAGTGTAAAAAAAGAAAATTCAAGCTGAAGAGAAGTATAAGTGAAGCCAACTTAATACAGCTCTTACCAGTTCCATTTCCTTCCCCAGAGGTATTTATTATTAGTAGTTTCACATATTAAGATTAAAAACTCAATGGTTCAATAAGATAGAAATTTATTTTTCTTTCATGTTACTAGTCCAGGGAAAGATAGGCAGACTTTACTCCATAATCCTGAAATGCAGCCCGCCAGCAGAGTAGTTCTGCAGCTGTGCCATCCAGTGCAGCGGCTACTGGCCACACGTGACCCGTTAAATGTAGCTTAAGTAAAATTAAATAACATTTAACATTCACTTCTTCACTCTCATTAGCCTTATTCAGCTGCTCATTAGTCACTGCACATGGTTCGTGACTTCTGTATCAGACAGCACAGAAGTAGAATGTCTCCGCTGCTGCAGGAAGTTTCACGGGACACCGCTGCTCCAGGGGATTGTTTGTAGGATCAAGTTAAGTCACAGCCACATCTCGATTCTACCTGTCTAGGTTCCAGAAGGAGCTTCAGGCACTAGCCTGAAAGTGAACATATATCACTTCCGCTCTGATTCGGTTGATGAGGGTTTCGGCCCGTCGTGGCCACACCCTACTGCCAGGCTCTTCATGTGACCATTACAGTGCCTTTACAATGGGAGGACAGCAGGACAGGTTTTCTTAGATAATTACTGAACTCTTTTACATATACACATCATCACTGTATTCTAGTAATTAAGGAAGGAAATATCCTTTACAATGCTTTTTACCTGCCTTTTACTCCTCTTTCCAAATTAAAATGGAAATTGGATATTAACCTTTTCTCTTCTGTATATGTAGATAGGAGAGTTGTACTATATTGTTATAGCTGGTGATAGTTACCTTTTTATTATATTTTAGCTTGTATCTTTAGATGTGGCTAAAGTTGCTGCTTATTTTATTGATACCAGAAGCTGATTAATAGCTTTAACATGAAAAAAAAGTTTTTATAAGACATTGCAGTAATGAAATTAAAGGCAGTCTCATTTAAGTCATTTTTGTGTAGAGTAAATGTTAAAGTCTGTATAGTTCATATGCATTAGAATGTTTTTCATTGAGTTTTGCCCTTTATATAATCTACTGGTTAAAAATAGAAAACAAGCTTCCATAGTAGTAGAATTGTAGTCAAAAAAAGTTTATCGGGGGCGCCTGGGTGGCTCAGTTGGTTAAGTGACTGCCTTTGGCTCAGGTCATGATCCCGGAGTCCCCGGATCGAGCCCCTCATCAGGTTCCCTGCTCAGCGGGAAGCCTGCTTCTCCCTCTCTCACTCCTGCTGCTTGTGTTCCCTCTCTAGCTGTGCTTCTCTCTGTCAAATAAATAAATAAAATATTAAAAAAAAAAAGTTTATCAGGGGCACATTTACTTCTAAATTGATTCATTCAAGGGTATTGGGAGTCTGATTTGTACCAGATACTATTGTAGAGGTTGGGGATTTAACAGTAAATAAAACAAGACAAAACCCTTGATCTTCATGTAGCTTACATTCTAAATGAACAGAAAATATGTTATGCCTAATGGCCAACAATTATTGAATGCTTCCTATGTCCTAGGTATTGTACTAAATCATTGTATATGCAGTATCTTACTTTATTCTCTTGATAACCCTGTGACATTTACACTTTTATTATCTCCAATTTACAGATAAGGATACAGTCATTAAGCAACATGCCTAAACGTTCCCAGCTTCACATAAAGACATAATGTAGTTCTAATATTGTATTTCTTGAGATACACATTTTTGGCAGAAAGCCATATTTCTTGAGATACACATTTTTGGCAGTTCCTGAGAAATAGGATAAAATTCTGAGGTTACAAAAATATGTAATTGCAAAAATGCTGAGTTACCTTTACCAGAAGGATTCCACAAATTTAAGGTGAATTATATATAAGTTTTGCCACTATATTTTATTGATTTTACCATATGAAGAAAACATTTTAAATGTATAATTTTGGTATTGATCTGTTTCTCATTTGCATTAATACTTGCCAATAACAGGCATAGAGAAAGTACGAGTGAGGATTTCTTCAGGGCTTTGCATAAACAGTATTTATATTTTTATAATACATAAGAATGTATTATTATAGTATACATTTTTCTTTGAGAAAGTTCAGTTTTTTCCTGTCTTTGATTCATTAAAATGTACAGATGCTCTTAAGTATAAATAACTCAATTTAAAACTGTATCTTATAAGCTTTCAATAAAGTCAAAGCATAGGTTTTAGGAATTGATCTTAAGTTGATTTGGTTTGCTTTCCAGACTCAGAAGCCCCTAGAGAAAATTCAAATGAAGATTCTCTGCTAGAATGGTTAAACACCTTTCGACGCACGGGAAATGCAACTCGAAGTGGACAAAATGGGAACCAAACTTGGAGAGCTGTGAGTCGAACAAACCCAAATAGTGGAGAGTTTCGGTTTAGTCTGGAAATACACATAAATCATGAAAATAGAGGAATTGAAATTCATGGTGAAGATCGTACAGGCATTCCACTTTCAGACATTAGCAGAGATCATACTACAAGTAGGCAACAAAGATCAGCTAGTCCTGTGGCTAGGCGAACAAGAAGCCAAACCTCAGGGAGTTTTAATGGTAATAGTTCCAACATCCCAAGGACTAGGCTTGGTTCAAGGGGGCAGAATTCAGTCGAAGGATCTTTCCCGACATTGGGAAGATTAAGAAATGGAAGTGGGCGAGCAGTTGACGTTCCTAGAACTGGTGCTGCACACGCTAATTTCAGTGGTCGCACAAACCATTCGGGTGGTAGTGAACTCAGGCAAAGGGAGGGGCAGCGGTTTGGAGCAGCACATGTTTGGGAAAATGGGGCTAGAACTAACGTTACAGTGAGAAATACAAACCAAAGATTAGAACCGATAAGATTGCGGTCTACTTTCAGTAGTCGAAGCCGTTCACCAATTCAGAGACAAAGTGGCACTGTTTATCGCAATTCACAGAGGGAAAGTAGACCTTTACAGCAAAACACGAGAAGGTCTGTTAGGAGGAGAGGTATAACACGTGTTTTTTTAGAACAAGATAGGGAACGTCGAGGTACTGCCTATGCTCCATTCTCTAACTCAAGACTTGTGTCAAGAATAACAGTAGAAGAAGGAGAAGAATCCAGCAGATCTTCAACTGCAGCACGACGACATCCAACAATCACACTGGACCTCCAAGTGCGAAGGATTCGTCCGGGAGAAAACCGCGATCGGGATAGTATTGCAAGCAGGACTCGATCTAGGGTGGGGCTGGCAGAAAATACCGTCACTATTGAAAGCAATAGTGGGGGCTTTCGCCGAACTATCTCTCGTTTAGAGCGGTCAGGTATTCAAACCTATGTTAGTACTATCACCGTTCCTCTTCGTAGGATTTCTGAGAATGAGCTTGTTGAACCATCGTCAGTGGCTCTTCGGTCAATTTTAAGGCAGATCATGACTGGATTTGGAGAACTGAGTTCTTTAATGGAGGCCGAATCTGAGTCAGAGGTTCAGAGACATGGTCAACGTCTCCCAGAGAGGCACTCAGATCTGAGTGACGTCGGTGCAGTTAACGACTTCAGCCAGCGCAGTGGAGGTGCCTCTCCAAACAGGCGGGCCCAAGAAGACAGCACTGCAGTGCGTGGTGACAACGAGACCGCCCAACCTCCTGCCCCACGCAGTGATAGCACGGGTGGCAGGCAGTCGCGGAATTCAAATGACTTAGTCGAAACCGGAACGCTCCCTATCCTTCGCCTTGCTCACTTCTTTTTACTAAATGAAGGTGATGATGATGATCACATACGTGGTTTAACCAAAGAGCAGATCGACAATCTTTCCACCCGGAACTATGAGCATAACAGTATCGATAGTGAACTAGGTAAAATCTGTAGTGTGTGTATCAGTGACTATGTAACTGGAAACAAGCTCAGGCAATTACCTTGCATGCACGAATTTCACATTCATTGTATTGACCGATGGCTCTCAGAGAATTGCACTTGCCCTATCTGTCGGCAGCCTGTTTTAGGGGCCAGCATAGCAAACAATGGATGAAGTGTTGGGTCTATTCAGATAGTACATTTTAGTAGAGCTGAGTATTTAAGCGCTCTTTTGTTGAATCATTTGTGATGAGCTAACCAGGTTGAAAAAAAAAACAGATTATTATAGTTTAAACTATTTTTTGTGTGCTTTTTTAACTTGTTAAAAAGAAAATTTATATAAAACTTAAAATGGCAAATGTTAAATTATCCACAAGTACAGAATAGTTAATATTGCTAGAACCAAATAATCTTTAAAATGTATTTATTTTGGTAAATTTTGTCATGCTAAGCACTTTTGTATCTGCACAATTCAGTAGGTTAAAAGTCAGTCTTCTTTTTCCTGATAGCACAGCAGACGTTACTTGGACTTTCATGTTCCATAGGCCTAGTACCATGTGCAGACATTGGTGTCTAAATAAGCCTTTCATTCACCTTTTGTTCTAAGGACAGTATCTTTTCACTAAAGAGTGTTTGGCTGAATGTTTGCTTAATATATTTAAGTTACTTGAAATGTTAAATTTAATATGCAGCATATCATATATGTATATATAGATATAATTTTAAGGTTAAACTATTCAGTCTAAAAACTATGGTTTGGTTCTTATTTAAGCTTTTGGGATATTACTGCATATGGCACAATGTTTAACATTTACAGGATCATCTCTGGGAGGAAGTAGATTAAGATATTTAAAAATAGAGCTAATTTACTGAAGCGTCTCTGACAATCTTACTTACTAGACAGCAAGCAATATGTAATACTGAACAAGTATTTCTTTACTCAGAAATGGAACATGGACATTTTAGTACATATAGATTATTTAATTTGAGTTCAGCCTTTTTGTGACTTTTTTGAACGTGCAGACAATTCTTTGGATTATATTAAGTAGGGTATACAGTATGCATGGTTTCTTAAATTTACTTTTAAAATCTAAAAAATGTCTATGAAGAATCAAATGCATAGATAATATGTTAAGCTCACTTGGAGGCCAAAAAAACTCCAAATAACACAAAACAAAAGAGAGAATGTAGAATTTATATAAACACACAAAGTATGCATTGAAGATCTATTTCTACCAATAAATATTAAAATTAAAGCTGTATGTGAACTATTCTTTTCTCTTGGTCCCTTGTGGTGGTTTATTTACTCAAAAAAAATTTTTTTTTTGCATCTATAAGGTGCAGGCACTATTACAGGTGCTAAGGATTTAGCTGAGGACAAAGTCCCTATTTTCATAGGCAAGAGGATATTTGCTCTTAGAAACCGAAAATCAGTTGATAAAATGAATTACTGAATTACATGACTTCCATTTTTGTTTATGAATATATAACACAGTTTTCCTGTGGTGATACTGCTTGGGCAAAATCACAAGAACAAATACCTCAAGACCAGATTCTGTGAGACTTACATGTATCTCAAGATTTAGTTTTATTTTCTGATTAGTAGCTGTATTCGATTCATCATGTAAGATGCATACACAGAAATTTTTAAAGAGTACATTTAACACCTGGAGTGAAAGGTTTTACTAAGAGTCATGACTTTGTCCGGAGTAAATGGTTTCTATAGTTCGGTTATGGAACATGGGACTGGGCCTTTTGAAAGCTTTAAATACCAGACTAAGGAATTTTGCTCTACCTTACAGACTTAGATGTCTCTTGATTAATTTTAGTGGTGAATGATAAGAGCATCTTTCATGTTTCAGGAAAATCGGTGTGGTGTAGGGTTCCAAACACAGTGGGATGGGGGAGGAGGGGCAAAGAAAGCAATGAAGGGACCATTGTGATCATTTTATTAGTAATCATCATCCTCAGTTCTCTAATCTAGGGTGATGGCAATGAAACTGGAAAGGAAGAGGAGGGAGTAAAAATGTTGGAGAAAAAAGGACATTATTTGGTTTCTTGTTCAGTATGAAGTGGGAGAGTGAAATATTCACAGATGGAAAATCACCCGAATAGAAGAGGGAGAGGAGTTACAAGCTATGCCAGTTTAGACATTTATCTTGAATATAGCCTTATTCATGTATCTCCTTTCAGTGTTATCATTTGTTCCCAGTAAGACAAAAGACTAAATCCAGCATTTATTGCTTATATGGAATATTCTTCAGGAAGTTCTACCTCCTCTGGCTTGATCAGTTAGGAAAATCAAGAGGAGAACAAAAGAGGGAGAAATGGAAAAAAAGGAGGGATAAAGAAGAAAAAGTGAAAGCACCTTGGTTCTTTGTTTGACTGCATTCTTTGCAAGACACGGTAGGACCAGCATGTAGAGAGATCCCAAATAGAGCCAGATTGTCTACCATATGGAAAATTCCCTGAAAGCGGCAGGAAAGCTTAATATATTTTGTAAATTGGTATCCTAGTTGGGAACAAAGAAGTGTATTCTTTAATATTTTAATTCATTTCCCAGTAAACGGGCTGATGACAAATACAAAAGCTTTTTATTTATAGCTTCTATTTAGCGATGATTGTACCCCTTATGGTTCCAATATAGAAAGGAACAAATAGTTTGAAACTCTTCATTTGAACATCACATTCCATGTCATGTCCTTAGAGCTTGTTTTTTATAGTGCGGTTGTCTTGCAAACTTCTATTTCAAAACTGTCAGCTGCCCAGCTGCTTTCCCTCTTGTAGCCCAGAGTTGTGTCATTTCAACTAGCATTGACTGGTACTTGACTGTCTTTTATTCATTCTGTGGTTGTTTTCCTTTCAGTATTTAAGATGAATTTATAATTTAAGCCTCCCAAGTTCTCCTTGAAGTATTACTGCCACTTCCCATAGTAAGTGGCAGAGTTTAGATCCAATCACAGGACCATTTGCCTCCAAAGCTTGTGTTTTTCCCACTCAATTCCATTCTGGAAAAGCAGAAATGTTTTGGGGAGATTTCAGTCAAATGTACTCCTTTGTAAAGATATTTTTCTAGTTTTGTGTTAACATGTCTTTGTGATTACTCCAATTTCCATATACAAATACAGCCTTTCTGTCTCACAGATGATGAGAGGTCAGAAAGCAGAATCTATGTTGTCAGGATGGATCCAGAAAAGAGACGAATGAGGCGTCTGAAGACCCCGTGTTAAAGATCATGGTTAATAAGCTGAGTTTGAGGCTTTTTCATGAGTATTACTTGTAGACAAGAATTTCTTTCTTTTCTCTCTCTCTCTCTCTCTCTTTCTTTTTGTAGATAAGAATTTCTAATGACTTTCTAATCTTCTTGCACCTCTCCATTTGAATAATGTCTGGCCAGAGAAGCAAGAAATTGTGTGGAAATTGTGCTCCCACATGAAGGGGGTAATTTTTCCCTTTGCAGTGACAGTAGGCTTTTTTGGGGTTTCTTCCTCAGCCCTGTATAACATTGGAAGTCAGAGCTGGTTTATCTGTTAAGACAGAAGATGATTTCCCAGCAGGCCAGGGCTATCCATCACTGAGAAGGCCAAAGGTTTGATGTTCCGGGGGGCATGACTGCAAGCGTCAGTGGTGACTGTTTCCTCAATCTCTACAGACAGGTTGCGAGTTCCTTTCAGTTACTATGGAAGTATTAGGCCCTGAACATATCTGCCCCTGAAATAATTAGGGATCAATTACAATAATTACTCTCAGCAAGCTTTTTGTTTTAGTTTGAGCATTAAATGTCTGAAGACTCTGAGTTGGCCCTTATAGTTTTCTTTTTCTTTCCTCTTTTTTTTTCTTTTAAAATAATGTAATCACATATCTTCTGCAAAATAAAACATATTGTATTACTGTCTCATTTGCAGACCGAGAAAGCTCTTGGTTGCCAGTATGTATGCGCTCTTCCTTCTCACACATGAGTGAAAAAAATGCCCCTACTTAATTGTAATCAAACTGTTGCAAAGTATTCTCATATTCTGGGAAATAATCCAAATTCATATTTAGCTTCTGTATTGTGAAGTGACACAATTTAGCCTCTGTTACATGTTTAGTTTCCCTGGATGGTGTTCATCCTTTAGCTTGGATTTGATAGGTTTCATTGTGATCCCTTACCATCCAGCTTATAGGATAAATGATACATGTAGCTTCTATCTACCTGAGACAGTGAAGTGAAATAAAGATCAAACTAAAAAGCTGGAAAGAAACGCCATTGATTACTGATAGAGAATGTACACACATCTTGCTGAACAAGGTCAGTAGGATGAATGATAGGCATATTGAGTCTTGTAAGCATCTCTCTGTTGACTCCCTTATCTGAATGTAGAGTAGGTTGTTTGGTCAGCAAACTGGCGCTGATCCTCAGTTAGGACCACTTTCAGAAAGACATCCAGAGAGAATTTCCCTATTGGTGCTAGGGGCTCAAAGGCTTAAAGAGAGGCTAGTGACTAGCTTTGATCTTAGCACTTTGATAGACCTGGTTCAGGAACTGCTGTAATATTGAACAGTCTCTGTGTAACAGGTTAGGGACTTTTTATACAACTTCCTTAAAAAATTTTAATCTGCTCCTTAACAATTTCATTTTGGGTCTTGTTTCACATGCCAGAAATCTTATATTTTTGGTTTGCTAGAGGGAATAGCCATGGCCCTTACAACACTTTTAGGGACTCTTACTGCTCTAATTTTTAGCAAAATAGATTTTGCTACTGGCATATGGGAGCTTTCCTTTCATCTTCCCTTGAGTGTTACCCTTGTCCCTTTGCTGCATTTCAGACAGTGTGCTTTACGGTAGGAAAGAGACATGTTCATTTTTGTCTGTAGGATGAGGCAGAGTGGCCACTCTTTTCTGGCCAGTTGGGGTCAGGTCACACAGCCAGTCCACTGCAGGCATGTCGCTTGGAAGGGATTTAATTCTATTTTGAGTCCTAGCATTGACGTACCCAGTGTTCCTGATAACTCTCTTGTGTTGAAAGATCCCAAGACCACCCCTAGGTGGTCAGTGGTTGGCTGGGACTCACGGGACTCCACAAAAGTAGTTGTGCTCACACCTAAGATTTATTATAAGGGAAGGAGACCAATCAAAGGGAAAAGGCACATGGGATGAAGTGTGGAGGAAGCCAGGCAGGCTTCCAAGTGTCCTATCCCAGTGAAATCACACAAGACACACTTGCATTCCTCCAGCACCCAACGGGACATGGTCGAAGTGTCTGCGAGGGAAGCTTATTACAGACCCAGTGCCCAAGGTTTTTATTGGCGATTGGTCACATAGGCACCTCTGCCTGGCATGTACCGAAATTTCAGACTCCCAGAAGGAAAGGAAATGTTAAGCATAAAACATATTACTTACACAGTTCAGGCACATTGAGGCACTTTTATCAGTAAGCGAATGGTGGAAACACTCCCCAAATCAAGTTCCTAGATACCAGTCAAGGGTCAATCTTGCATGCAGGCCTTTCTGAGGCTAGCCTAAGGCTATCTTTCTGCATGCACCCACATCTCCAGCTATAGCTGAGAACCTTGTCCCGAATTGTAGGATCACATTTGTGTGTTTTAATTTCTTTTAAAATCAGAAAAAAAATACAATTCAAACTGTATTATATGTATCTTTAATAATAGTAATGGAGGGACGCCTGGGTGGCTCAGTTGGTTAAGCGACTCCCTTCAGCTCAGGTCATGATCCCGGAGACCCTGGATCGAGTCCCACATCGGGCTCCCTGCTCCGCGGGAAGCCTGCTTCTCCCTCTCTCACTCCCCCTACTTGTGTTCCCTCTCTGGCTGTGTTTCTCGCTGTCAAATAAATAAAAATCTTTAAAAAAAAATAGTAATGGAATATAATTTTAATATTTTTTATGGAGGAAGGGGCCCATGAAGGCCAAGGTGCTGAGAGCCCATGAAAGTAATGATGTGTCCCTGCTCATCTCCCTATTACGCACTTCAGCTATGCTGTGTCTCCTGCAAAAAAACTGTGAGTTCCTTGAAGTTATCCTCAGCACCTGGCATGGTGCCTAGAACATACAGTAGGTCACTCGTATATATTTCATAAGTCAATGAATAGAAGTTCCATATATATTTAGGCCCTGACTTACAAATAGCTCTCACATTAAAAGCTTGTTTGCAAGATTTTTTTTTTTTTTTTGAGACTCAGAACACATTCGCCATAGATAAAATATCACATGTCTGTGGTTTGAGGCAAGGGGGAAAGGCTCCCAGGCCAGCCCACAAAAATCTACGTTACCCAGAGTTTCTGAAATACGTTTTAAGCGCAGCCAAAAGCAGAAAAACCTAATATTCCTGCAAGTTAACAGAGAAATTGAAAGTATTTTTAAAAATTTACCTTGAATGGTGGTGCTTGAGACTCTATAAAGGCTGCCTTTCTCTTTTTTTCTTTTACCTTTTTTTTTTTTTTTTAATGAAAGCTCTACATTTGAGTGGGGCTTGAACTCACTACCCCAAGACTGAGTCACAAGCTGTATGGACTGGGACAGCCAGGTGCCCCAAGGACGCCTTTCTCAAATTTCAAGTTGCCCTTCCTTCATTGGCCACTCTGTTTACTTACCTCACTGGCTAAACCAGGCCCCAAGTTCTACCCTGCTCTGTCACTGATGGCTTTGGTTGTGCTCTGCTTTCTTGTCTCTCTACTTCCATCTTCTCACTCTTCTGACTCCCAAGGGCCCTCCAGCTGAAGAGTGGGCAGACAGGCTGCTCGTTTCGGTGGAGAGAACCACACAGGCAAGTGGGGAAGGGGTTTCATGGTTGCCAGTGCCTTCGCAGAACAGGTTGGCCCCTTTACAGCGTAATTCTGAATGTGTCTCACCATTAAGTGTACTCAAGACTTTTATTTCCTGGCAAAGAAAGAGGTTTTAGGTTTCATCTTAAAGAGTGTTTATTCCATGTGATTGTTGGATAGTAGAGTTGTTTGTATCTGGGGAGCGATGATAGCAAACACCTTCTTATTCAATATAACATTATCATGAAGCTCTGTAAATAGTTCAGGTGAGAACAGAGGTTTAACCTTCTCCTCTCAGTATACAGAGAGGGATAATTACCACATCCTCCTAAGGGAAGTGTACTATGTCCCCATGAAAAGGCATTTTCTGAAGTGGCCAGTCCTCGTGAGAAACAAAGAATAACCTTAACCCCTTAATAAGAGGTGAGGATTACAACTTCAACAATTTTATAATGTTGACCCCCAGAATGCAGAATGTGTGTGTGTGAGAGATCTGGACAGCTTGAATAATTTATCCAAGGGCACACAGGTTGTTAGAAGCAAGACATAATAGCTTTTGTAATTTTTAAAAAATGTCTTACTTTATTAATTACAAAGAATTATTCAAAGCTCTAATCCCATCTTTTCACTGCCGAAATACGTCTAATTATGGGTCTTATAAGGCTGATGACTCAATATAGGGAAAGGCCTCTTCTAACTTAGGACAAGTGCGGAGCCATGGGCTAAATGACTTTAGAACTTGGGGGCAGTTTGAGCTGAGTCATGCTGCTCCAAGGATTTGGTAGAGTTCCAAAGCTGGTTTGTGAGAGCTCAAACTTCAGATCTGCAACCGTCTGTTACTAATGAGTATTGGTAGCTGTTAACTTTTGATTAATTTAATTAATTTTAATAGCATCTGTTAGAGCAGTGCAGGTTTCAGATCACAGGTGGTGACAGGTGCAATGAAGATGTCATTTCAGGCATTCCTCATTGTCATTCAGGTAATATGTTAAGGTCATAATTCTCACTTTCATAATGCAATGACTTAAAAAAAATAAGGCTGAGAACATTCAACCTGCTATATTTATGCCCCAAATACAGACTCCTAGAATTTCAGGCCTAGGAGAAGATGGGCCATCTTCTAAGCACATCCTCTTTGGGCCCTGAGAGCCTGTACTTAAAATTTCTCAATCACTAGTTTCCCACTTGCTTTTACAGACAAAGCTATCATTTCCCTTTTACCACATACTCAGTATTGTATCAGTTTGGGTCTCTGAGTAGTAATCCAAAACAGGATTGTATGCAAGGATTTACTGGGGAAGCACCTATTAAGGAGAAGGGGAGGGAGCAGGAGTAGGAGAGGAGAACCTCCAGGCTAGGAGAAAGGAGGGGGAAGGAGGAGGCTTAGGTAGGAAAAGCTTCAGACTGCGGTGGAGTTCTGAGACTCTCAGTTGGGAAATCAAGGCTGATGGGGGAGGAATGGCCCAGCTCTTGTACCTCCTCAGGCTCAGTCATTGGCTGGGGGTAGCCTGGGGGGAAGCATGACAAGGGCCTGAGTGTCAGGGCAGACCCAAAAATATGACACCTGGAGGCTGTGAGTTACTTATGCTCCCTACACCAGGTTCTCTGGAGTGGTGCAGCTTCATGACCACCACAAATATATAATACTCTTCACTTCTAGATCAAATCACGATTTGATCCTGGTTTACTCCGACTCCTTCTTTGCTCTCCAAATCCACACGTACTGGTTTTCCATTCCTTGATTCCAGTTGCCATCGGATAAGTTCACATTACTCTGGATCATATCTTAGCTTTCTTTTCTCCAGATTAAATGATGTTATTCCTTTCACTGCTATCCTTTGAATCCTCATAAGGTTTGCCACGCCCCTTTGCCAAAACCCAGAACTGTGGCCCATGTTCTATGTGAGCAGGGTACTCTTTGGGAGTCGCTTTACAATACTGGGATTAGGAACACAGACTCCGGTGGCAGATATCAGCTCAAGTCTCAGATTTGCCCCATAAGGGCTAGGAGAACTTGTGGAAATACTTTAACTTTCTGGTCATTTTCCTCACCCCTGAGATTGAATAACACTCACACTTAGCCAGTGGGATTAAATGAACACCCTTAAGAGTCCATAGCACATAGTAATTGCTTAATAAACACCAGCATAAAATATTAGCATTATATTCAATCTTGAGCTTACTAATAAAAGGACTTGCCTTGCTGACTCATATGCAATTTGTGGTCCATTGGGCTAAGCCTCGAGGTACTTTTGTTCATTATTTATTCTCAGTATCTGCCAGTGTGATAATGAGGTCTCTATCTTTCCAAATGTACCATACTATTTTTATTCGGGCTCCTCTGTCTCCTCCAGCTTTTCTGCAAAGTCTGGGAATCAGTTAAAGGTTTTCATTTCTGGTTTTGTTTTAGTGATGCTGTGAGGCAAGAGATAAGAAGCTGCCTTGTATCATTGTTAAAATATTCCATCTCCGAGTTTTAACACAGCTAATGCCTCTTCTGGATCCCCAGCAGTGCCTAGGTTTTCAGGAAGCTGCCATAGCCACAGAACCCGTTGATCCTTGTTTCATGCATAGCAATATACTGAAAGGCCATTCTCCTAATCCAAACACGATCCTTATTTGATCCTTTCCCATTGCCAATAATCAAGGGGATGTGTCAGCCCCATTCTCAAGTGCCACTAATAATAAGTAGCACATCATCTCAATTTTCTTTTCCTTTTTTTTAAAAAAGATTTTATCTATTTGACAGAGAAAAACACAGCTAGAGAGGGAACACAAGCAGGGGGAGTGAGAGAGGGAGAAGCAGGCTTCCCGCAGAGCAGGCAGCCCGATGTGGGGCTCCATCTCAGAACTCCAGGATTGTGACCTGAGCCGAAGGCAGACGCTTAATGGCTGAGCCACCCAGGCGTCCCACATCATCTCAATTTTCTATGAAATTGCATTTTCCCAAAGAGATTTCATGCTTATTATCTCATTGAGAGTAGGTTGGGTAAGAATCATTTATACTTATTTGGGAAGAAACTGAAGTATAGAGAAGTGATAATTGGCCCAAGTCAACCAAAAGGCCAGTGGCGGTGCCAGAAACAGACCTCGGTTCTCCGGATTTATAAGAGGTTCTTCAGTTTGGGCCGGACTGCCTCGCATGGCAGCACAGGGCCATCCTGTCGGAATAAGGGCAGAAGGGCACTCTTCCTTCCACCGTGCTGGGGTACCACACACCTCCACAGGCAGCTGGGTCACTGGGGTATCAGTCAACAGGCTTTCCAGGTATGAAACCAAACTTCTGAGCAGCAACATAAAATCTCAGATCCCTAATGGGCCTCATATGAAATATGAATTACTATTTTAGGAATCTGAGCCCAAGCCAGCCTCTTAGTTACACTACTTTTAAGAAAAATCATGAGTAACTCTATCCTCCTAGGGGCCAGTGGCCCATAGGTGTTTGAATATGTTTGATCCATGTTTGGTTGCCTCAAGTGTAATTTATAAGCGATTCTTTGCAGAAAGCAGTCATTTTTCTAGATAATATCTTAATGTAGGCTTGAATCAAAGAAGGAACCTGAAACTTGAGCCCTGCCATCTGTAACAAAATATTCTCTCTTCTCTCTTTATTCATTTTCTGCCTCCATTATCGTTGCTTGCTCAGCATCCTTTTCTCCATTCTTTTAGGGGAATTACTCTTCATTCTTTGTGTTACTGGGAGGGCTGCTGATCATAAGATCTCTTTCACTTTCTTCAGAAGGCTGCACATGTGACCAGCTTAGCTCACCCAGTTTCTCTTTCCAGGTCATGTGGTAAATGCATGGATGACTTCACAGGAAGTCACCAAATTGTTTTCCAGAACGGCCATACCGTCGACATTCCTATCAGGAATGTATAAGCCAGAGCCGGCCGCATAATTTGCTGGATCCGTTGCAAATTAAAATGTGTGGTCCACTGTTCAAAAATCAGGAAATATAAAGCTCTTTGCTTCTGCAATCTCTCTCTTGACTTGTCAGGGTGGTTTTTATCTGATGTTCATTATTAGCGGGAAGTTTACTGCCATTTCATCTTTATATTATGCAATGACAGGGATTTAATATATATGGAGAATTTTCATTGTATTATGATATTTGGAGACTGCTCCCTCCTAGGCTAGCCAATTTATACTCTTCCAGGACTCATTAACCATAGACTGTCACCTGGGCCAGGCACCTGCCATCTGACATGGGACCCATTTGAACCTGAACGTCCATAAAAACAAAAACGAAACACAAAGCTTTGTTAAATCTTGGTCTTGTTACTCCTGGTCTGGGTGCTTTCACTCATTTTACTCATTTACACCCCAGTAAACATTTGCTTCAACCAAATGTGGCAAATGCTGAGACCCACTTCAACTCCAGTAAGTACCCACTTGAAAAGAATACCCCATTACCACATCCCTAGCTCAGGAGCTCACTGCTGGAGATGACGTCACCTCAGATCACGTGGTCTCTACCCAAGACTCACCACCGGCGATGACTTTGGTCACGGTTTGAGAGATACTTCACCCTGGATATGAAGATCGCCACCCAAGCAATGACCCCAGGCCGCCTCTCCTTAGACACAGATTGGATGCAAGGCATGCTTGCTTTTCTTCCTTTGATAGTAGGCATTCTGTTATGTTTCTGAGCCCACTGTCTGCTTGGCCCAGGATCCTGGTATATTCCTTGCTCTCTTCTCACATGTGTATCCCTACATTCCCAGGCCTAATGGGGAATCTGGTAGAAGTCACTACTATCTGTGCCATTCTAAAAATTAATGGAGATTATCGTTTTCTCCAGGAGACGCCTGCTCGTATCAGTTAACATTTTGACCCTCTCACTTTCTCTTACTATCTACCTCTAGCTTCCCACTGCAGTCTCCCGCCTTGAATCTCAGACCACCACCAGACCACTGTTTCTAGTCTAGGTTACACACAGAACCACTAGTCTTAAAATATACTCTCTGAAATTATCATTTCGTACCCTCAACACCATAACTGCCAGACCTGCCACCTTGACCTGAACGTGTCTCTAACAAACTGTAGAACTCCTCCAAGATATTACTTAAAACTTTCAAAATTTTGGATCTATTTTTCTTGGCTAATGTCATGTTGATGCAAGGAAATGTAGTTATGGACCAGGCTGTGGAGACTCCTTGTACTTCTACTTCTTTTTCTCCTCTCTACTCTCATAATAAAATGTTTTCTATGCTGTTTAGGGCAACTTATGCCCCTATCCTAAAAACCTCCGTTGCTGTCACTCCATACTTTCCTGAATATGACAGTTAGAACATCAGAGGACCAACTGCATCGTGTGTGTGTATTGTCCCCCTGTACATCATCATGTTTTGACATCTTAAAAAATATTTTCCAATTGGGGAAAGCATGTCCTCCTGGGCTGGCCAATTCTTAAAAAGAGCAAGGAATTCAGCCTGAGCATGCCATTGATACACAAGCTGTCCAATCCAGACCCATACCTCCTCTTCCTGGCCCATCGCACCCCAGGTAGACTATATTTCTTTAACTTTATCATCGCAGGTATCCATGTAACTAGGGACCACCCCTGTAATCTGAAGCCCCCAGAAATTATTCAGATTAGTCTGTCCTACCTTATTCTCTTGCCCTGTCTTGACTTCTCCATGGAAATACCAATAAAGACCATCATCCAAGTGCACTGCTCCTGGCCCCACCCCCCGCTGGCACACATAGTCGCTCCCACTCCTGTTTTCTGCCTCTTGATCGCTCTCGTGCCTTTCCCATTTGGTCCTGTGTGCCTCCCGCCTCTAGGACCTGTAGGAATAATTACCTTTGTTTTGTCTTGAGCCTCTCCTCTGTCTCCTCTCGTGTCTGCACCCGATGAACGGTCTCATAAAAGAGTCCAAAATAGCCAGTTTTATGTGCAAATAGAAGAGCTTTGAGCCTGTATGTGGAATCACTGAAATCACACAGTTTGGAGTTCATAACTTATATATTAATTTAGCTCTTAGGAAAGCAGTAGAAACACTGCACAAAACTAAGTCAACTGTGTCTATTTCTCTTCTGGACACATGCACTTTGTAGCAAGGCTACCTAGGGCTTACTGAGGACAAAGGAAGAGCCGGAAGGAACAGGAACTCTAGGCTGCCTGATCGTTTTTGTTCCTTTTATGTCACAGGTCTTCATTCTCAGTGTCAGTAGCTGCCTAACATGGCGTAACACAAGTGAAAAAGGAAATGATAACATTCTTTGGTGTTTCATGTTTCTTAGAATGCTATTGGCACTCTTCATTCAAAGCAAGTTCTGGTTCAAATGGCAAGGGTGGCCGCAGGGTTAACGACAAAAACTCCAAGACCAACAATTAAACCTAGGTCTCAGACAGACCATAGATCATTTCTGTAGTACAAGTACATCCCCAATCCTGCATGGGGCGGACTGTATTTTACCCAGCAACTCTGCATCGTAGGGCTGTCAGTGGCCCCGGTCTCTCAGTCAGACATGTAACGTAATTAGTTTTTGAAAATGTGGTAAAATACATGGAACCAATTAAGCATTTTTAAGTGTATTCAGTGGCATTAAGTACACTTAAATTGTTATGTAACCATTACCCACAGAACTCTTTCCATCTTGCAAAATGGAAACTCTGTACCATTAAACACAGACTCTTGGCCCAGCTCTTTGGCACCCACCATTCTACTTTCTGTCTCTATGAATTTAGCTGCATTAAGTAATTCAAATGGGTGGGATCATATATTATTATTTTTTTGCAGCATTTTAAAGCCCTTTTACAACTCACTCTTTCACTTAGCATAGTGTCTTCAAGGTTCATCCATGTTGTACCATGTTTCAAAATTTCCTTCCTTTTTAAGGGTGAATAACACTCCGTTGTACACACATGCCACATTTTGTTTATCCAGTTATCCATTGATTGGTATTTGCATTTCTTCTACATTTTAGGTATTGTAAATAATGCCTCCATGAACATGGCTGTACAGAGTTTCCACTTTCATTTCCTTTGGGGTCTATAACCAGAAATGGGATTGTTAGATCATATGATAATCCCATCTTTAATTTTCTGAGGAGCAGCACGATTAGTTTTTATTTGCTTTGAGTCTTGCTGAATGCCCATGCATTGTGTTCACCAGAATTCTGGTGAACTCAGGGGACACTGAAAACACCATATCTAAATGAGGCAGCAAGGAACACACAGGCATAGCATGAGCATCTCCTCTGCTCACACGCATTTTCCATTGTTTCACTGGACTTCACTTAGAAAACACTAGTTGAAAGGTAAAATTGTCAGGCTCTGATTTTAGCCATTATATGGTTGTGAAATGGTATCTCACTGTAGTTTTAATTTGAATTTCCATGATGATTAATGATATTGTCAATCTTTTTCTGTACTTGTTGGCTCTTGGCTCTTGATACATTTTCTTGTAGTTCTGTCTTTATATAATTATATATGTTTGCCCATCCCCCACTGGTTTATCTTGTAATTATTGAGTTGTAAGAGTTCCTTATATGAGCATCAGTCACTTGTGATCCATATCTATGTATGTAATACAAGATTCTAGATACATAGACACTATATGTGTATCTATGTACTTATCTGTACTATATATGTATTGATATACACATGTACTATATATAGATACACATTATAGCTGTTTTTTCCTCCTAGTGTCTGACTTGCCTTTTCCTTTTCTTAATGGCATCTTTGAAGGAGATTGTATTTAAATTTTTTTTTTAAGATTTTATTTATTTGACAGAGAGAAACACAGCCAGAGAGGGAACACAAGCAGGGGGAGTGAGAGAGGGAGGAGCAGGCTTCCCGCCGAGCAGGGAGCCCGATGTGGGACTTGATCCCGGGTCTCCGGGATCATGACCTGAGCTGAAGGCAGTCGCTTAACCAACTAAGCCACCCAGGTGCCCCATATTGTATTTAATTTTGATGAAGTCCAAATTATTAGTGTTTGTCTTTTATTGTTTACATGTTTGTGTCTTACCTAAGAATATTTGCTTAATCCAAAATCACAGGGATTTCTTTCCTCCTCCTCTTCCTCTTGTAATTTGTCTTCCTCCCCCCATCCCTTTCTCTTTCTTTGTCTTCTTTAGCTGTTGTATTTTAAATCTATGATCCATTTTGAGCTTTTTTTTTTTTAAGATTTTATTTATTTATTTGACAGAGAGAAACACAGCTAGATAGGGGACAAACAAGCAGGGGGAGTGAGAGAAGGAGAAGCAGGCTTCCCACTGAGCAGGGAGCCGGAATACAGGGCTTGACCCAGTGATTCTGGGATCATGATTAGAGCCAAAGGCAGATGCTCAAGGACTGAGCCATCCAGGTGCCCCATTGAGCTTATTTTTTAGTGTGGTGGAAGGTAAGAATTCAGATTGATTTTTTGGTTTGTTTCAACACTATATACTGAAAAGACTATCCTTCCCACTGACCTCTCTGGCGAAAGGTAGTTAATATGTATGTGTGAGTCTACTGCTAGGATGTCTGTTCTCTTGTGTTGTACTATGTATCTTTTCTCATACCATTCTACACTCTTTGGGCTAAATTTTGTAATCAGCTTGTTAATTTCTATGTAAAAGAACGTTGTGGTAGGGGTAGGGGTACCTGGCTGGCTCACTCAGAAGAGCATCTGATTCTTGATCTCGGGGTCATGAGTTCAAGCCCCAAATTGGGTGTAAATAAAAAACTTCTGGGGCGCCTGAGTGGCTCAGTTGGTTAAGCGACTGCCTTCGGCTCAGGTCATGATCCTGGAGACCTAGGATCGAGTCCCACATCGGGCTCCCTGCTCGGCGGGAAGCCTGCTTCTCCCTCTCTCACTCCCCCTGCTTGTGTTCCCTCTCTCGCTGTGTTTCTCTCTGTCAAATAAATAAAATCTTAAAAAACATAAAAAATAAAAAAATAAATAAAAAACTTTTAAGTCCCTGTCCCCCAACGATGTTGGCATTTTGATTGGGAACACATTGAGTCTATAGATCAATATTGGGAGAAATGACATCTTAAAAAACAATGAATCTTTCAATCTATCAATATTGTATATATTTCCATTTGTTTAGGTTTTCTTTATTTCATCAATGATTTGTATTTTTTAGTGTATTTTGTATATTTTGTTAAATTTATGCCTAAGTATTTCGGGTTGTTTGAAGTTATTGTAGATGTTATTTTTGTACAATTTTAAGTTCTAGCTCATCATCACTAGCATATAGAAATGCAATTTGTTTTTGTATTTTGAGCTTATATTCTCTGATTTTGCTAAACTCACTTATTCTAATAGTTTTTAAAAGATTTTTATATTCAGTGTACTGATCATTTCATATACAAACACATTTTTTTTCCTTTTTGATATGTATGCCTATTTTTTTCTTGCCCTATAACACTGTCTGGGACCCCCATTACTTTTAGTTATTTGAAAATATTTGATTTCTCCCCTATCTCTGAAGGTTCCTTTCTTTTTTTTTTTAAGGTTATTTATGTTGCTTTTATTTTTTTAATTTTTTTATTGTTACTTAAATTTTTTTCCCCAGTGTTCCAAGATTCATTCCCCCTTCCCCACACCCAGTGCTCCACGCAATAGGTACCCCCAGTACCCACCACCAGGCTCTCCCATCCCTCCACCCCCCTCCCTCCAAGTCCCTCAGTTTGTTTCTGTGTCCAAAGTCTCTGTTGTTTCATTTCTCTCCATGGATTACCCTACTTCCCATTTATTTTCCTTCTCCCACTATCCTCCAGGTTACCCCTCATGCACTGCAAGTAAGTGAAACCATGTGATACTTGACTTTCTCTACTTGGCTTATTTCACTCAGCATAATCTCTTCCAATCCAGTCCATGTTGCTACAAAAATTGGATATTCATCCTTTCTGATGGAGGCATAGTATTCCATTGTATATATGTCCCACATCTTCTTTATCCATTTATCTGTTGATGGGCACCTTGGCTCTTTCCACAGTTTGCCAATTGTGGCCATTGCTGTGATGAACATTGGGGTACGTATGGCCTGAAGGTTCCTTTCTCTGGACATAACATTCTGGATTGATATAGTTTGCCTTTCAGCACTTTGGAGATTTTTGTATCTTTGACTTCTGGCCCTATATTGTTTGTCATCAGAGACAATGTATATTTGTGATACCTTCTTTCTCTTCCTGCTTTCAAGACATTTCATCCTTGGTTCTCAGCAATGTGACTACAATGTACCTATGTAGTTTTATTTGAATTTATTTTATTTGGTGTTCAGTAAACTTTTTGGATCTGTGAGCTTTAATCAAATTTTGGAAAACTTTGGTCCTTATATCTTTAACTATTTTTTATGACTCTTTCTAATTCTCTTCTTTGGGGTCTTCTATTATATATATATCTTAATCTGCTTGGTATTTCCCCCCACAGGATCCTTGGTTTATCTTATCAAGATTTGACTGAAAAGAATAACTCATATAACATGTCCAAGGAAAATTAGGTTCAAATAAATAAGGTCATCTTTAGAGAAATTACAAAACTTGGTCCCGTATATGAGTTTGTGTGTGTGTGTGATGTGGGTGTGTGTGTATAAGAGGGGAGTTGATGGGGGCTTACATATCAGCTCACGATAGTATGGTGGTTAGGACTATTAGCTCTGCAGACAGACACGCTGGTTTCAAATTCTCATTTTACAACTGAATTACTGTGTGACCTTAAGCAAGTTACTTAGCCTCTTGAAGCCTCAGTTTCTTCATCTATAAAATGGGAACAATATTAGTATAGGCATACCTCAGAGGGAGATATTGTGGGTTTGGTTCCAGACCACTGCAATAAAGTTAATATTGCAATAAGCATAATATTGCAATGAGTCAAATGAATTCTTTGGTTTTGCAGCACATATAAAAATTATGTTTACACTATGCTGTAGACTATTAAGTGTGTAATGGCATTATGTCTAAAAAATGTACATACGTTAATTAAAAATGCTTTATTGCTAAAAAATGCTAGCCATCATCTTTCAGTGAGTCATAATCAATGATCACAGATTACCATAACAAATATAATAATGAAGAAGTTTGAAATATTGCAAGAATTACCAAAATGTGACAGAGATACAAAATGAGCAAATGCTATTTGCTTGATGCAGGATTGCCACAAACCTTCAATTGATAAAAACTGCAATATCTATGAAGTGTAATAGAATGAGGTATAAGAAGGAAAAATGGTATTTTGTTGTTTGAATTCTCATTTTTTTAAATTAGTGAGGCTGAGCATCTTTTAATGTATTTATAGGTCATATTTTTCCCTGTGAATTGCCTGCTTGTATTATTGTGTATTTACATGTAGTCGTTGAGTTAATATTCATTGGCTTATGAATTTTTTTCTTATTACTTTATATATGAAGTTAAAATATTAGGATGTATTATTGTAACTATATCTTACTCATATTATTATATGTCTGATTATATGTGTTATAAATTCTTATTTCTAGTTGAAATTTTTAAAAACTTTGTTTATTGATTTCTAAAGAAATTTACAATTATTATAAAATAAAATCTGACAATATTTCTCTTTATAGCTGTTGGACTGAGGGCCTCTATTCCAAGCTGGCAATTAGCCACAGGCCACCCTCCGTCCCTTGCCACCTGGGCCTCTCCAATACGGTGGCTTAGTTCTGCAAGCTAAGAAGGTAATAGAGTCTGCTGAGAAGGCAGGTGTCACAATATTATGTAATCCACTGAGGGAAGTAACATCCCATCATCTTTGTCATCTTCTGTTGATTAGAAGCAGGCCACGGGGCCCAGCCTACCCTCAAGAGGAGGGGATTACAAAAGGGCCTGATTACCAGGAGGCAGGGGTACTCCTCTTTTTCTTTTGCCTGCACATTCAACCCATCAGCACATCCTATTGGCTCTGCCTTCCATATATTCAGAAACAATCACTTCTCATTGCCTTCACTCTGGTCTGAGCCATTGCTCTCTTTCAGCTGAAGAATTGCAGTAGCCTCCTAACAGGTCTCCGTGCTCCTGACTTTGCCTTCATTGACTCTATTTTCAAAACAAAAACTAGAGAGATTCCATTAAAACTAGATCATGCTACTTCCCATCCGACCTGAAAAAAACAAGACTTATAATGGCCATCACCCTTCTATTCCTGGCTACCTCTCTGGCCTTATTTCCCATTATTCCCCCCTGCACTCACTGCACATTGGTTATCCCCTGCTATTTCTGAAACAAGTATGCTCCCATTTTAGGGCTTTGTATTAAATGCTACCTCTGCCTGAAATGTTCCCTCTCCATAACTGCATAGCAACCTTCCGACCTTATTTAAGTCTTTACCCAAATGTCATCTTTGTAGTGTTGCCTTCCCTAAACATCCTATTTGAAATTGCAAACTCCAATTCTCTTTTCCAATTGCTTGCTTTGTTCTTCCTCCATGACACATATCCCTACTAGTATGCTTACTGTCTGTCACTCTCTACTAGAATGTAGCCTCCATGAGAATCAAGATTCTTTTCTTTTCTTTTTTAAGATTTATTTATTTTGGAGAGAGAGCGAGCACATGTGCGCACACAAGTGAGGGCAGGGCAGAGGGAAAGGGAAAGGGAAAGAATCTCAAGCAGGCTCCATGCCCGGCATGGAGCCCACACAGGGCTCAATCCCATGATCCTGAGATCATGACCTGAGCCAAAACCAAGAGTTGGGTTCTCAACTTACTGAGCCACCCAGGCACCCCAAGAACCAAGATTCTTGTCTGGTTTACTGCTATCGCTAAAGCAACTTGAACATGCTAATGTATTAATACATATTTGTTTAATGAGTGAATGTATTTACATAATTAATCCATCTGGAATTAATTTTTATGAATGGTTGGAGATAAGAATGTACCTTAATCATTTCCCCCCCAAACAGGGCCAATTATTCCAACATCTTGTATTTAATAATCCATCCCACACACCACCCCTTCTCCCTGACTTGAGATAGTCTAAATGGAGTGTAATGTTCCATAGAACATTATCTATTTCTCTGCCAGCTTTTTAATGTTCTAGGTTTATGACATCCTTTAATGAGGCTTGGTCTCATGAACACTGGAGCTGGATAATGAGTCTCTCTTCTCAGAAAGAATTTGTAGATTTTCAGTGTAGTTCTCTGACATTTCATATGACTCAGTTCCCCTTTGGATTTCTGGAATTTTCTGTTTCATGCTAAATGATCCCTGAATCAAAACAGTGATGTGATGACACTGATGATGAAGAACTACTCACGAATCCACCAGCCACGACATCTTTTGGGTAAGAGAAGTGGTGGATGATGACCAATCAGATGAAATTAACAGAAGTAGACCCTTTGGAAAGTAGAGCCCTTACTTCTACCAGCTACTGCGTCATCTCCAGCTCCTCTGAAAGTCTTCCTGCTTCTTTCTGTGAGACTCCTCAGAGTCTCTCACATGTGCTTACAAACAAGTTCTCTCAGCTCCCACCTGGCTGTCTAAGGTTACAATGTCAGTAAGAATCTGATATTGTAGAGCTCCTATCACCTATCTGTCAACCCTGGAACTACCCCCAAGAAACAACTTCCTGTTTAAGAGTAGACTTTGTGATTTGTAATATTTTCCATGGTAGTTAGACATCAAGTGAGCCGAGCTTTGTTCACTCAAATTGTCTCAATTATATTATAGCTTTTAACAGCTAAACCGCTGTACAAATAAGGAAAGAAATTGAGTCATAGTTGGCTGCCTCAGCAAGATTATACTTTGCCTCACAGGAATGGGAACCATTGATCTTTGCTACTGTTGTGCCCAAGTTCCCTGGGGTAATACAGGTAGTAGCGGAAGGGAATGATCAGAGTTTTCCAGAACCTTGTGGAGGACCAAAAATGGATAAGATGCCAGCGTCATCCCGCTATTTACTTAGACACTGAGGAAGGTAGGCAGCACCGTACTGCCCTTTCGTTCTTATTTTAGACCCTGCCCACTTATAGTGGAATTTGTAGTTTCAAGTGAGCATACCCCCTTAGGGGCCCAGCAAAATTTAAAAATAAGAAACGCTGAGAATGAGGTTATCATCACAGGATACAAATTTGGTCCCAACAAAAACAATACCAGAAACATTTCCAGCAATCATTAAGAAAGTCTTCAGAGCTATGACTGAATCAATCTGTAGCCAAACAACAGTCAGAATTCTTCCGAGTCTTAAAGGCAGGCATGCCAAAGTAAATACGTGAACTTAGTCATTTGGCAACAAAACATTCTAATAAGAAAGCTAAATTGAAGGAAAGACCTCAAATGTTAATTACATCACTTTCCCAACAATGGAGAAGTTGTGTCATCAGATAACTCAGTCCAGTGAACTTTTTAATATAATAATCATGTCAACAGCAGAGCCTCTGGGAAAGCTGAATTGAAAAATAAACAGATTTTTTTTTTCATTTTCTATGTCAGGACATTTGAATGAAAACTGGTTAGGTTTATTTACACTTTTTCCAGTTACATCTAGAAACAGCAGCACAGAATATGAGTGGAAATGACACGTTCCTCTTACCACCTCTGAGAATGCATGTGGAGAGGCTGAATTTAGATGAAAAGGGTAACATTCAAGTTAAATGAATAAGAACAAAAGTCTCGATGACCTCACTCATTGGATCATCCTCTAGCTTTTGCTTTATGGATTGTCACACCCTGGAGTTTTGAGTGACTTGGGTAAACGCAACCACAGCAAGCTAAAGGTACTTAGGTCTGGATTTTGCAGCCTGTAGAGAGGGACACTGTAAGAAGTGGCTCTTGTGCTCCTAGCATCTTCTGAACACCTTCCCTCTCTGAAGAGCCCATTGGTGGGCTCAACTTACCTTCCTTTTGAGCACTACAGGGTCAGAATTCCCCATTCTGATGTGTTACCGATCATGTGAGAAAATACCCTTGGACTGGGGAGTCCAACTTCCCAAGTGCCTTGCTTATCCTCCATGTCTGACTTTTGGTTCTTTCTTGCTTTACAGGGTCTTTACAGATAGTACAGGAAGATGCCAGAATTGTGCTATCCCATTGCCACTGAATTCCCAGTCTTCTCTGTGCCTCAGAGAAGACTTCTATTTAACAACTAGAGGACAACATCCAGATTTTGTCCTGTCCCCAGCCATAAGCCCAAACTAAAAGGTTTATCTGCCCTGATTCCCTCTCTCATCTGGCTGCTATGGTGTCAGTATGAATCTGTGGAATGTCTCCCCGCTAGTCTTGGCTTATTGAAATCTTGGAAGGTCATCTTGGAAGACTCTACTTTTTCCCGGAAGCCATCTTTGCTTACTCTAATAGAAACTGATCTGCCTCATTTACAATTGTTCTCCCTCAGGGCTAGAGTAAGATCTTCAGAGAACCACGGCTCTGAAAAGGTTTTAGTATTCTTCCATTATTCAAAATGTAAACAATTCTAAAATATAAAATATGTGTAAAAGGTCTAACCAGTTCTACCACCCTCCCCTCCATAATTGCTAGACAGGAATTTTTTTGGGGGAGGGGGTGGAGGCACAGAGGGAGAATCTTAAGCAGGCTCCGTGCCCAGCACAGAGACTGATGTGTGGCTCAGTTTCATGACCCTAGACTTCATGACCTGAGCTGAAATTGAGTTGGGCACTTAATTGACCAAGACACCCAGGTGCCCCAACAGGTGATTTTGAAAACATATATAAAATTCTTTCAAAAAATTATTTTGGTCCTCCTGATTTGGTGGTATTTAAGGTGATGCTAAGGCTGTGTATTGGATTATCTGTTTCCTTCACTAGAAGGAACACAGTACGAGATTGGGGGCTTTGGCTGATTAATCACTGTATCTCTGAAGCCTAGAATAGCATCTACATACAATAGACATTCAATTTGTTTAATGAATAAAAGGGAAATCTTCTGGCTGTCTTCAAATATATTAAGAACTTCCTGTGGGAGATATGTAAGCAGGGACATCAGTTTATGTTTTCTCCTGTGCCTTTTTTTTTTTTAAGTTTTATTTATTTGACACACAGAGAGATCACAAGTAGGCAGAGAGGCAGGCAGAGAGAGAGGAGGAAGCAGGCTCCCTGCTGAGCAGACAGCCTGATGCGGGCCTCAATCCCAGGATCCTGAGATCATGACCTGAGCCGAAGCCAGAGGCTTAACCCACTGAGCCACCTAGGTGCCCTCTCCTGTGCTTCTTAAGATGAGGACCTATGCATGGGAACTACTGGGACTGAACATAAGAATTCTGTGACATTAAGAGCTGGTCAACATTACCCTTTTGTGGCCTTGTGAAGTAATAACCTCCCACCAGTGGAAGTACTCGGATTAGAGGAGTATCTATCAGGGAATTCCTTCTTCTAGAAAGGAGTTGGAAGAGATGACTGAGGTATATAGATAATGACGTCTATGTCCTAATCCCTAGAACCTTCGAGTGTTGTCTTACATGGTAGAAGGCATTTTATATGTGTGATGAAGTTAAGGACCTTAAAATGGGGAGATTATTCTGGATTATTGGGGGGGGGGACAATCTAATTATGTGTCCTTAAAATCAGACGTTTCCTGGCTGATGTCACAAAGGATGATGTAAACAACAGAGAGGTACAATATTGCTGGCTTCGAAGAGAGTGGAAGGTGGCCACAAACCAAGGAATACGGTTAGCCTCTAAAAGGTAGAAAAAGCAAGGTGCCTGAGTGGTTCAGTCAGTTAGGCGACTGCCTTAAGCTCAGGTCATGATCCTGGAGACCTGGGATAAAGACCCGCATCAGGGCTTCCTGCTCAGCAGGGAGTCTGCTTGTCTCTCTGACCTTCTCCCCTCATGCTCCATCTCTCTCTCTCTCACATAAATAAAGTCTTTACCAAAAAAAAAGTAAAATGTAGAAAAGAGTCCCCTGCCCTCCCCAGCCTCCACTGTTATCACTTTGATTTTTATAACTTGTATTGAGTTTTGACTTCTGTTGGAACTCTAATGTACAGAACTGTAAAATAATAAATTTTGTGTTTTAAGCCAACAAGTTTGTTGGAAAACTAATAAAACAATCTGTTAGGTTGTTTTCTAGCTCTAGGGTTCTATAATGCTGAATTGTTGGAGGAATGCCTCGATTAGAATCAGTAAAACAAATTCTAAAGGTGAGGGTTTTTAAGCATGGATATGGTTTATCAAGTATATTTTGAAATCCCTCTCACACACGTTTAAAGATCAGAATGGGTTAATGTGATCTATCTAGAACGCAGTCTAAATTTCCATTACCCAGGAGTTCTGAGGATAAGCTAGATGAATTCCTATTCCCTGGAGTCTATAAAGGGCGCAGAAGTGAAAAAGTAGGGTTTCCGTAAGATTGGAGCAAACTGCATTCATTCATTCCCCCATTCATTCATTCACTCAAATGGCCTTTAAGTGGAATTTCCCTTCTGAATGCTTTGGGTTTTGGTGAAAATGTCCGAATTGAAACAATTTTTAAAAAATCTTGATTTCCTATTTGGAATGGATCTAAAATTTCACATATAACACAGCCACTGATATTATTATGTTCAAATATACCTGCCATTTGGTTTTGAGTGATTGAGCAAAGCTGCTTATTTCCATACAAAGATTTGTTATAATAGGAACCATTTTGATTACATCTTAAATTTAAGAAAACTCCCTTTTGCCTCAGGGGACTACAAGCCTTTGAGCCTGCAAATCAGTTTTCACACAACCAGAACTGTCTCCAGGAATCTGTTCTGACTTGCCAACTAAGGTTCCCAGAGAGGGAGAGAAGAGCTGCAGGTTTCACTTAAAGCTACCCCCAGTCTGTGCTTTCCATGTGTCACTGGCTTCACGCTTCAAGAAAGTAAGCAAGTGTGCCTTAAGAAGTACCTAGAGCTTCCTGCTCTTTTTTGGGAGGTTACACTTGTTTTGGACAGTGAAATGTAAATCGAGCTGGACTGTTGATGATTCCAGGAGCTACTCAGCCATATGGGATGTAAGGAATTTCTCTGAAACTGGTAAGTGGCATTTTGACTACAGAGTCGCTGTCTCAAGAGTCAGCTTCCCTTCCCCATGTGGCAAAGTTCTTGTCCACGTCTGTTTGAAAGGAGGTGGGGAGAGAGTGGGTATAGGGGCAGCTAGCATCCTGATTGCCCCCTTTGCATCCACAGCATGTCTCATCTGTCCTTGCGCAGCAACCAATTCAGTGGTATAGAATTTAATTTTGAATCAGCCATGATGATGCCACTTCACCTAGGAGCTAGCTGCTGTGTCCGAGCTTGAAAATCTGTCAGCCAGGAGATATCATTATGATGGGCTGGATGTGGCCTTCAAACGACCAGTTATACTCCCTAGAATTTCTAGACCTTGGACATGAACCCCATTTTATCCAGAGGAAAATGAAGACGAGAGAACTATAGTTTTGTTAGAGGTCACCATCTGACTGCGCGTCCTATTTTTTTGACCAGTCCAGTGTGCTTTACAGTTCAGAGCACTGTGACCCAAACTGGTTTCAAATAGGGCTGAGGCTAAACATTTCATAGAGATCTAGCATCGTGGTTGAGAGTACAGCCTCTGGAGTCCAGGGTATCTGGGTGTGAATCCTGCCATTTACTGGCATTGTGACCTTGGGTAAATTAGTAAGCCATGAATTTACCCGGCAAGTGAGAATTTGGTCTAATCCCCGGTAAGGTGACTCCAAGAAGGACTGGGATGATTTTTATTTCTTAACCTGCACATCCGATGGGAGCAGGGAAGGATGGGGAGGATGTGGTTCAGAGGAGCCAGAAATTGACGGAGACCCAGACAATCAAGAGGCGTGACATTTCTTGCTCACCAGAATTCACGGGCTGCCGTTCTTACAGGCTACACCAGAAAACCTCAAGAATTCTCATACTCCGGGATCCCCAGGGCCCCGTCTGAGCATCAAACATTCGCCCTTCTTGAGCCGTCTTAAGTTCCCAGGACTTTTGCCGTCCTATTGTCTCCTGCCAGCTTTCCAGTCGAAGGCTGGAGGAGCGCCCCGCGGCCGGAGAAGCCGTGGCTCCCCGGGTTGTAGAGACAGAAGGCACGAGGACCGCGCGACCCCCGCACTTCACACCGGGCGAGGCTCTGGAGAAGTCCGGCACTAAGGTCGGGTCCGTCCGTGGGCGGGCGAAAAAGGAGGGGCCCAGGGGACAGAAACCTGACGCTTCCGTCCGCTCCCCGTGATGGGCAATCACGGGATGGATCTTCGGCACACCCAGCGCGCTGCCAAGGTTTGGAAGCGAGGCGCCACGGTGTCGGTGACAGTCGGGGACCGCCGAGCGGGCGACGGCGGCCGAGGAGGCCCAAGTCCCAGGCTGCGGCAGATCGGGGTCCGCACTGACCGGTGTGCGCGTGCGCGCCTCCGGGTACTCGTGGATCAAAAGCCCCGGAGCGGCAGGTGCGTCGGTTACGAGCGTGGGCGCGGTCCCGAGCTCGGCCTGGGGGCGCGCGCCGGGCGCTGTCCCGGACTCTGCGGTGCTGTGTGAAGCCTGGATGCGGGGCCCACGGGGCCCCCGCGACGGCCCCCGGTTCGCGCGGCTCTTCAGCTCCGCATCCGAACTGGCGCACCCGGGCCAACTGCGAGCGCTCCGCGGACAAACGCGGACGCGCGAGGTAGCGGCCGGGCACCCGGGAAAGAGCCCAGTTGGCCGACCGCTTCAAGCCACGTGACCGGCTAACGCCTGGGCCCTGGGGCACGCGCTGCGTCTGTAGGCGGGGCGTGGGGAGGGCACGCCTCTCACGGGGGTGTGGCGAGGCCCGGATGCTGAGCCGGAAGCTAAGGGGATGTGTTTCTACGTCCCCCGCCAGCGGGGAAAAGCAACCCCTGCATTCTTGTGGCCGCTTGCGTTGTTGGCGCTCTTATCTCCCTCCTTGGAGGGTCAGCGTCTGCAAGGCTGTGTTGGGGACAGCTTTACTTTCCAGAGGCCAGTCATTTACGAGATTTGCTCTGTTCTTTTAAGCTACACATTTCAGGAACGTTTCTTCTTAAGGCTGTGTATACCCTATAATGTATTATTTTCACTAATTACTGTGCTAGAGGAAAGGGAAGTAATCAAAGGTGTATATATAAGAGAAGACTCTTCAGGGAAGTGTTAAATGGTTGGGCAGAAGACAACGCACCAGACAGCCAGCATTACTGCGTGAAGAACCACGGAAACAAACATCAAACACCTTTTGGAATCGTAGTTGGGTTTTCAGGCATTTCTTGTTAAATTATGGTAACGAATATATATATAATATACCCATTTTATGTCTTAGGGGCCCACCTTATGTCTTAGAAACCAACCTGATGGAGTAAGTGGACATGTTTTAGGAAGTATGAACCCTTGTGGTAGGCTGAAAATGCACCCACCCCCAAGATATCCACATCTTAATGCCTGGAACCTGTGAATATTACCTCATTTGGAAAAAATAAAGACTTTGCAGCTGTGATTAGATAAGGATCTCCAGATGGAGAGGTTATTTTGGATTAGCTGAGTGACCCTAAATGCAATCACAGATGTCCTTAAATAGAGACAAAGAGAGATTGGACACAGGAAAAAGAGAAGATGGCCGCGGGAAGATGAAGGGGGGAGATTGGAGTTTTATGGCCACAAGTTTTATGGCTACAGGTTTTATGGCTGCAACATCAGAAACTGGATGGGATGAGGACCAGATTCTTCCTTTGAGCCTTCAGAAAGAGCAAGGTGCTTTGTGGATATCTTGATTTTTTTTTCTCTTTTAAAGATTTATGCATTCATTTTAGGAAGTGAGATCGCACAAGTGGGGGCAGGGGGAGGGGCAGGGGGAGAGAGAATCTTAAGCACACTCCCTGCTGAACGCAGAGCCCATGGTGAAGTGGGGCTGGATCCCAGGATCTTGGGATCATGAGTTGAGCCCAAACCAAGATTTAGCTGCTTAACCGACTGAGCCACCCAGGTGCCCCATGGACACCTTGATTTTGGGTTCACTAGAACTAATTTTTGATTTCTGGTCTCGAGAGCTGTGGTAGAATGCATTTCTGGTGTTTTAAGCCAGCAAGTTTGTGATAATTTGTTACTGTAGCCACAAGAAACTAATACTCATTATTAATTCAGAGAGGTAATAGATCTCCAAGGCCATATAACATGGAATTCATTGATACTAACTTTATCCTATTTTCCCTCCAAGGAATATCTTGACTTTGTCATTGATGATATAGAGAATGACTTGGTGACCTTGAGAGGGGTGGCTTTAGCCCACCTTGGTGTTGGTTGTCAGGGATAGCAATATAAACCACAATGTCCCCATTAAGGCCACGAGGTCAACATTAGCCTGTCAATGTCCTTGTGGGCTTCAGAATGTTAAAGTTAATTGCTCACCTTGCCGATCCATGCACTGTGAGAATTGGATAAACCTCACAATCTGTGTGTAGTTATAAGGTGAGACAAGTGAAAAAGAAACAAAAAGGAAAAAAGAGAAAAACACTTGGCTGTTTATATTAAGCATTGTGAGCAAATTTGTGTTGTACTGGGTTTATAAATCATAACCTATAAACAAACGCTTGAAGTCAAGACTTATTCAGGAGACCAGACTCTAGTTCTAGCTCTTCTTTAGGCAATTTACTTAACCTTTCTGGAGAGATGAAATGGCAAGAGACACAATAACATACATATTATTCAATAAACACGTGTATGAGAAACTGGACTACGTGCTATACATATACAATCTTATTTCATCTTTGTGTCAACCCATAGCAATAACTTGCCTTCATTATATAGATGAAGAAATTGAATTTCAGAAAATATTAAGAAAACTCACCTGAAGTTGCAAAATCAGTGGCGGAGCTGGGATTCGGACACAAAAATGTGTTATATCCGAATACATACTGTTAATCACCATTGAGTAGTTCATATATGTAGAGACAGTGGAAAGGTTCATTGTTATGCATTATAAGTTAGTCTTTATTTATGTCATAATTTTAATTTCAGAGCACCAAATATATATATACAAACTCTAGATTCTGTTCCTCCTAGACTAAGTGTTGGATGTCCTTCCTTATTCTGAGTGGCCCCAGTAAACCAGTGAGGAGGGGGTCAGGGCTTTGATAGTGTGTTTATTTTGGGAAAACAAGCTCAAATCCCACTCTATCAGTGAAGATTTCTCTCCATACTACTTAGTGTGGTAAACTCTCATGACCTGAAGATTGCTGTAACTGCAGCCCATATAAACTTCCAAACCAAGGAAGTTTCATTCACTATGTGTATCCTAAATATGTTATAATTTCTTATTTAATTTATCATTTAATGCAAGAAATACAGAATGCATTTTAAAGTTTCTGAGCACTTTTAACAGCGCTCTAAATATGGATTTCCCCCCCTTAAAGTATTATAGATCTAAGTGCTAAAAGCATTGGGTAACACTTCTAAAAGCCTGAGCGATGGGCAGGGATGCTGTGACCATGATGGAGTAAGGAAGAGCGAATACAATGTGGTCTGCAAATCACTCCTGTGGTCAGTGGGAACTCAATTCCATTGGGAATGTTCCAGATGTTTTCTAGAACTACTTGTTTGAAGGATGGGAACCTGCTTTCTGCCAATGGTAACGGTTTGCCCTTAACAGGGTTGTGGAGAAGGGACATGGGGAACAGAGAGCAGAGGAAACAGCAATCATTCTCCCATATTTCTGGGTAGAGCTCAAACAGGCCAGTGGCCTTCCACTGCTTCAGCTTCTGAGAAGGCTCTGAACCAGGACACCTACAGACAAGGAACGCTTATTTCAGTATTTAACCAGTGTTGAATACCTGCAGATTTTTAGGCATATTGCCTGATGTTGAATTAGGTATGATTCTTGCCCTTGTTGGAATTGCAGTCTAGTATGGTATCAAGTGCCAGAGTTTATAGGCAAGGAAGTGACTTGAGTAAGTAGGGACCCGAAAATTGTTCAATATTCAATATAACTGGAGCATAGAGGGTGAGGGGCAAGACTAAGTAGTAACCAGGGGTCAGATTAAGAAGCTTGGGCTCCATTTTGAGGGCAGTCATGTTCTTAAGCAGAAAGTGACATCATCATACTTGTATTTTGGAAAGAAGCATGTGGGGTAGGACATAATTAAGTAGGAGGATCTTGAAACAGTACAGGAGAGAAATGAGTGGCTCATAGTAGACGTTTGGCGATGGTGGTGGATGGGGAAGGTATTAAGAGGAAATTGTCAGTTGAATGTGGAGAGTAAGCGAACAAGCTAAGGGTTTTGGTGTGGTTTCTGGCAGCATGATATATTGTTGAACTCTGTCTTAACTTATAGAAAATGTAAGGTGGAATAGGTTTAGGGTGATTTGAATTTGGGCCTCTCTCGTGGTTATGGTTATCACCTGGGTGTTGAAGAATGGATGGACTCTCACACCAAGAAGGCTTCAAACAAGAAACGAAGGGAACCAGGACAGAGTTCTGCTGCCCACTGATGTTTAGGTGGTGGACAGAGGAAGAGGATGCCTCCAGGAAGTGACACGAGGGTCTAAGAAGAGTCTATTGGAATGGTTGACAAGCAGGGCATTGGTGATTTTTGAGAGCAGTTTCATGGAGTGGTAGTAGCCAGATTTCATCAAGTTGAATGGTTAATGGAGTTGATCAAGTAAGGTCTGCTGGTGTAGACAGCACTTTCAGGAGGTTTGTCTTTGTATCCATTCCTTAGAGCTGCTGTATCCAGAAATTTGTGTCAGTTTCTTAGAGTGCAAGAAAACAAGTGGCTTAAAACAACAGAGTGTATTCTCACAGTTTTGCAAGATGCAAGTCTGAGATCAAAGTATCCATAGAGCTGTGCTCCATCTGAGGTTTTGAGGAGAATCCTATCTTGCCTCTTCCTAGTTTTTGGCAGTGGCTGTCAATTCTGGTGTTCCCTTGCTGATAGACACATAACTCCAATCTCTTTTTCCATCATCACGTGGCATTCTCTTGGAGTATTTCTGTCTGTACACGGCACTTTCTTCTTATAAGGACACCAATCCTATTGGATTAGGACCCACCTAACGACATCATCTCAACTTGGCTATATCTACAAAGACCCTATTTCCAAATAAGGGCATGTTCTCAGATACCAGAGATTAGGACATCAACATATCTTTTTGGGGTTCAATCCATAGCAGTCTTTCAAGTGGAGGCTGGGAAGAGTGTCCTTAAAATATAGAGAATACCAGACAAATTTCCCTACATAACAATGACCAGTCTTTTTTTCTTTTCTTTTTTTTTTTTTATTTTGAGAGAGAACAAGAGAGGTAGGGACAGAGGGAGAGGGAGAGAGAGAATCCCAAGCAGGGTCTACACTCATTGCATAGACCAATGCAGGGTTTAATCTCACAACCCTGAGATCATGACCTGAGTCTAACTCAAGAATTGGATGCTTTACCAACTGAGCCATCCAGATTGCCTAACAATGGCCAGTCTTGACCAGAAACATGGAATTTCAGTTCAGAATTTACCATCCAACCCTTTTTCTCTGTTTCACCTCAGGCTTCCCAATCCAGACAACCACCATTGCACCTTCAGTGGTTTCATCTCTTCTTGGTCCAATCTTGAAGGTTTGTTTCTAAAGAGCTGGTGGACAACTTTATGTCCTAAGACTGACATTTAGGTTTGTCCAGAGCAAGTCCACTGCGAGTTTTCCTTGGAATATGAGAAGATGTACTGTGTTCCTACCTTTTCCTGGTCACACCCGTGAACACTATGCCTTGAGAATCATAAGTTTTAAATAAGTGTGAGAGAACCTTAAGTAATCTAGCGTTTTTGTTGTTTCCCATGTACATTTTCAAACTGGAAATTGCCTTGGGTCTTGCTATAACTTGGAAGTGCATACTTTTGTACAAGTAGGTCACTGCCAAAGTGAAGGGGTGGCAGATTACTTTCTGGCCCACCCTCTCTGACTCCCTCATGGCACCTTCTTTTGGTCCTCCCAACCTCCCCAGTGTTTGCAGTGTACCTGAAAACAAGGTACATAATTCATTAGGATGCCAGGAGCCGTGATGGTAACCAGGGCACCAAAGATTAATAAGCCAAGTTTTATCTTAGGGAGAGCAATGTGATAAGCCCTAAGGATATCCCAGTTACCCACTAGGTTATCTTGGAGAAGAGGAGATGATGAGTATGCCTGGGGCCCTGGGGGCTGGAGAAGGAAGCTCCTTATTTTTCGGGTTAGCATATTCCCTTAAAATATACCTGATTCAGAAAATGAGCACCTTGGTTGGTACTGAACTCCTTGGCTGCTAAAGCATCGGGAGGCTCCTGATTGTGAGCGATACCCTTTGGAAATAGTTATGGACTGATTTACATCTCCTCGAAAATTCATATATTGAAGTCCTAATCTCTAGCGCCTCAGAACGTGACTGTATTTGGAAATAGGGCCTTTGAGAGGTAATTAAGTTGAATTTGAGGCCTTTACTGTGGGCCTTAATCTACTGTGACTGGTATCCTTATAAGAAGAGATTAGAATCCACCGAGAGCCTCTAGGGATGCGTGTGTACAGAGGAAAGACCACATGAGAACACAAAAGGTGGCCATCTGCAAGGCCAGCACCTTGATATTCTAGCCTCCAGAACTGTGAGAAAATAAGATTTATATCTATATCATGTAGTCATGTAGTTTGTGGCATTTTGTTAGGGCCTTCTACCGAACTAATGTGAGAATGGGCACTATTAAGTCTCCTGATGGACAGTCTAGAAGTGAGTTCTGCCCCACAGTTTCCCTGTGCTGTGACCCATCATGTGGTCCTAGTATCCTATGGAGAGCTGGTAAGGGGCTCTAAGCTGGGTGCAGTAGGGGGAAGCAAATAAGTTTGAGCGGGAAGCCCAATACGGGGCTCCATCCCAGAACTCTGAGATTATGACCTGAGCTGAAGGTAGACGCTTAACCAACTGAGCCATCCAGGTGCCCCACCAACTTATATTCTAATAATTTAAATGTGGCGGTAGGAAGAAATTAAAAGTATATATGCACATATGTGGAATTTACTTGGGAATGAAGAGAAGGACGAAAAATAAATCACTTTTTTTTTTTAAGGACCGTAAAAATTCTCCTGTCCACCTGTGGTAGATAGCCATACAGAATAATCCATCCTTGGATTTCTCTCCCTCATGAGCAGTTTCCCTTCATCTCCTGTCTGCATTTCCATACTCCTCGCTCACGCATGCAGTCAATGTTTGTTTCCCCCTCCCTCAGCCACCGTCCCTATCTTGAATATATTTCCTTGAAAAAATATAATAATATTTTGCATAAGTTTTAAAATTTTATGTAAAGGATATTGTGCTATAAATCTCATTCTGCTAACTTTCATAAAATGTTAGGTTTTTTGGACCTATTCATGTTACTTTACACGACATGCTTCTGATTGGTGTATTCATGTACCATAGCTGGTCTTTTCCTCTACTCATACTTACTTAGGTTATTCCCCACTGTTCCTGCTTCGATGAACTTGTATGCGGCTTCTTATGAACCTGCCCTGTAGTGGTTTTTTGTTTGTTTGTTTGTTTTGTCTTGGTATATATGTCCTAGAGTAGATGGCAGAGGTTTCGGGCTTATGTGTTTCATTTCAGTAAGTAATGCTGGATTGTTCTCAGGAATGGTTGTACCAGTGAAATTTCTAATATGGTAAATATTATTATTATATAAGTATATAAGCTACATAAACAAAAGTTTCTTAGGTTCTTTGATCCTTTTTAAGACTCTGAAGGGTTCCTGAGACCCTACATTTTGAGAGCCAATGACTCAGTCTACAACAGTATAGGCAAAAATCATCAATGATCAAATATTAAATTAAGTTCATGTTTCCAATGAGGTATTGTCTTATTTTCAAGTGTTCACTTATTAGAAAGACAGGTTACCTAATTTTTCACCATTTGGAGGAAAAGTGAATTAGCTCCCAAGAGTGGAAGGTCTCTTTTTTCCTTCTAGGCTAAGTTGAAAGGAGCGAGGTACTTCAGAGGGCAAGGGAAGCAGGCTTGGGGAGTGTGGAAGGACAGAAAGTGAGGGCACTGCTGAGCCCTCAACTGTCAGAATTTTCAGAGGCAAGCTGGGAAGGTTCCCACTCATTCTGGGCCCAGGACCAGGGCCACTGTTGGGATTAGGGCTACTGGTGCTGAGTGAAGACATTCAGGAAAATAACTATAACGGGTCAGTTTTCCAGTCAACGGTGGTGTCCCCAGCCTGACTGGTGAGTAACTAGGAAGCCCTTGGTTTCAGCGTGTGGTCCCTTTAAGAGCAGCTGTGCAACTAACTGTTCCAGTAACTGAACTTGAGTCCATTCTCCTTGGACATCCCAGGCTCACCCAGGGAGACTGTCCTTCCCTTTCATTCCAGGGTCTGGCCCTTGAAATTTTGTGGAACAGGTATCCAGAGGCTGGATTCAGTGCCCTCTACACTAAATGGCCAGAGGAATAATACGCTGAGACGATAGACTCATATGTCATTTACCTGTTGCTGGAACACAGTCTAGTAGTTTGGACTGTCACTGTTTGGAGGGTGCCAGTGTGGTCACTCTGTGTGATGTGTGTCGGTGCATGTGGATAAAATTCAGCGAACATGCACATGTTCACTGTACAGAATAAACAACCTCTCTCGCTCGCTCTCTCTACACACACACACACACACACACACATATATACATATATATATATATATATATATACACACACACATTTTATTTTTTGGTTTTATGTTTTTAAATGTTTTATGTTTTTAAATATTTATTTAATTTTAATTACTTAATTTCTTTAGAAATCATTGGAGATAGGCAAAGCAAAAATTGCCCTTAATATTACCTCTAGGCTCGATCCCTCTGTCCCCCTCCCTTGGCCCCTGCTCCAGGCAATTACTATTCTGAGTGTGTTGTGTATGATTTCAGTCATTTAAAAATACATTTACATACCTACATTTACAAATATATTTACATTTACAAATATAGATCTATAAGCAAGACACATTGTATTTATGTTTCTGAAAGCTTATGTAAATGATTTAGTAGGGTATATATATCTATCATTTTCACATCATTCTTAGATTTCTGAGCTCCATCTACCGTATCAATCATCTATCATCCATTGATAGTCACTCTTTTAAATGTCTCCATAATATTCATCACATGACTGAGATGGGTTTTATTTAACTGTTTCTCTATTAACAAGTTGCAATAGTTGTGAAATGCACATCCTTTTTCACACCTCCTTGGACACACGTATGAGATTTTTTAAAGCCATAATTAGAAGCAGAAATACCGTAGTCCCCTCTTAACCACAGTTTTGCTCTCCATGGTTTCAGCCACCCCAGGGGCCCCCCTGCAACCCAGGAGCCGATGACCCTCCTTCTGGAGTATGGCCAGCAGGTCAATAGTAACCTAACGCTAGGTCACAGTGCCCACGTCATTCACCTTACTTTGTCTCCTCACGCAGGCATTTTATCATCTCACATCATCACAAGGAGAAGGTGAGTTACAATACTACCAGATATTTTAAGAGAGAGACCACATTCACATAACTTTTGTTACAGTATGTTTTATCTGGTCTATTTTATTATTATTGCTGTTAATCTCTTACCACACCTAATTTTATTTTATTTTATTTTATTTTATTTTATTTTTATTTATTTATTTTTTTTTTAAAGATTTTATTTATTTGACAGAGAGAAACACAGCCAGAGAGGGAACACAAGCAGGGGGAGTGAGAGAGGGAGAAGCAGGCTTCCCGCCGAGCAGGGAGCCCGATGTGGGACTCGATCCCGGGTCTCCGGGATCATGACCTGAGCCGAAGGCAGTCGCTTAACCAACTGAGCCACCCAGGCGTCCCTTTATTTTATTTTTTTAAAGATTTTATTTATTTATTTGACAGAGAGAAACACAGCCAGAGAGGGAATACAAGCAGGGAGAGTGAGAGAGGGAGAAGCAGGCTTCCCGCCGAGCAGGGAGCCTGATGTGGGGCTCGATCCCGGGTCTCCGGGATCATGACCTGAGCCGAAGGCAGTCGCCTAACCAACTGAGCCACCCAGGCGCCCCACCACACCTAATTTTAAATCAGCCTTCATCATAAGTGTGTGTGAATAGGAAATAACATAGTGTTTATAAGGTTTGATACTCTCTGTGGCTTCAGGCATCCTTTGAGGGTCTTGGGAATGTACCACCCTTGGATGAGGGCCGACTACCGTATTGGACTATGAGACACCTGCAACCTAAACTTACTCTCTAAAATGGTTGTATAATTTATGCTTCCATCTGTGCTTTCTCGTTTCCCATATCCTCACCAACACTTGGTATTGTCATACTCTTTAGCTTTTAGTTTTAGCCTGATTGATCAAACTTGAGCATATTTTAGTATATCTATGGGCCAAATTAATCACCAATCTCTGCTGAGAAGAGAGCCCGATGTGGGCCTTGATCCCAGGACCCTGAGATCATGACCTGAGCTGAAGGCAGAGGCTTTAACCCACTGAGCCACCCAGGCGCCCTTCCTGAAGACTTTTAATGCCACTCATTACTCTCCAAGCCTCTGTATGTATATATGTTCAACCTTCCTTTGCTTATTTTGTTCCTAGTCACTGTTTAATTATAATAGTTTTATAATACCCGTTGCCTATTATTTTATTGAGGTCAGAGACACAGAAAATCTACGAAACCATTCTTAGGTTTACAATTCAGTACCATAAAAAGTACATTCACAAAATTGTGCAACTATCCCCTCTCTACATTTTAGGAATTTTTTCATCATCCCAGATGGAAAACCAATACCCATTAAATAATACTCTCCTTTTTTCTTTTATGCCAGCCCCTGGTAACCTCAATTCTGTTTTCACTGTTTCATTGAATTTGACTACTCTAGGTACCTGCGTAAGTGGAGTCCTAGTATTTGTCTTTTTGTGTCTGCTTTATTTCACATAGTGTAATGCTTACAAGTTTCATCCATGTAGGATGTATCGGAATTTCATTTCTTTTTAAGGCTGAATAATATTTCATTATATGTATATACCACTTTTTAAAAATCAGGTTATTTGTCCATGGGTATTTGGGTTATTTCTACATTTTGGCCATCGTGAATAATACTGCTGTGAACATTGGTGTGCAAGTTTCTGTTTGGGCCTCTGCTTTTAATTTTGTGGGGCATATATCTAGAAGTAGAATTCTCAGATCATATGGTAATTCTGTTTAACTTTATCTATGGAGCCAGCAACTGGTAGAAACACGTAGAGGAGGGTAATTGACTAATTGTGGAAGGCTAAACCAGGCACTAGCATTGAGATAAAATCTCTTAAGGATCACAGCCCAGGAGGACCATAAGGAGCACCACTAGCTTCTCAGGGGTGAAGACCAGAGAAAAGGCCCCTCACGCTTCCAGCAAGGGAAGGGGAAAAGGGACCACTGTGAAATATGTATATATTGTGAAATCATCACCACAGTCTAGTTAGCATTTGGCATCACGCATAGTTACAAAATTTTCTTCTTTTAAGATTTACTCAGAGCAACTTTCAATAATGCAATACAGTATTATTAACTATAGTCACCATGCTTTAAGTCATAGCCCCAGGATTTCTTTATTTTGCAACCAAAAGTTTGTACCTTTTGACCTTCTTTAAAATTTTGCCTGCTCCCCATCCCTACCTCTGGCAATCACCAATCTGTTCTCTGGATCTATGAGCTTGTTTTTTTATTTGTTTTGATTCCTCCATGTAAGTGAGATCATAAAGTGTATGTCTTTCTCTGCATTAATTCAGTTAGCATACTGTCCTCCTGGTCCATCCATGGTGTTGTTGAAGGCAAGATTTTCTTCTTTTTTTTTAATGGCTGAATAATATTTAAGTGTGTGTGTGTGTGTGTGTGTGTGTGTGTTGTGTGTGTTATTGATTCACCAGTGGACACTTAGGTTGTTTCCATATATTGACTGTTGTAAATGATGCTGCAATGAAAATGGGTGTGCAGATATCTTTTAAGGTTAGCGTTTTCATTTCCTGATTGGTACATAGGCTCTCAGGTGGCATTTTTTAATGTATACAAATACACGGGGTCCTGCAGGGCCCTGAGTGTAAGCCCCACGGGCTACCAGAAGCAGGTGATCTCAAAGTGTCCCCTGGGTGGCAGCTGGAAAGATAGGACCGCCCTCTGAGGTCTCTGGAGAGGAGTGCAGTTAGCCGTGACAGGTGTGCTTGATTGGAAGCTTGTCCCTCAGGTGCAGCTATGAAGGTAACACCAGGAAGGGAAGCCCCCCTGGGCACCACAGCCAGGCAAGCAAGAAGCAGCCCCTGAGCGGCAGCCATCAAAACTGGGGCACCACTCATTCTAGAAGCTTCCGTCGGGGAGATACTGGTGCTCTGGAGGGTGGCAGAGTCCAAACATAGTGCCTACCACCCCAGGTCTCCGGCGAGGATGACGGGGGGCCGCCGTGTGTGTTTGTTGGAAGCCGGCGCCTCACGTGACGCCCGTGAGGCTAAGTTAGTTGGACCGTTTCACCGAGAGTCTGGCCTGTGCAGCCCGTTTCCTCTGTGCTCAGCCTGCCAGAGCGGGGTGCACGCCGCGTGGAAACTCTTTCTCCATTGGTTACAGTCCAGTGGGACTCGGGAGCATAAGCCTCGTCAGCTGCAAAATCAGGTCACCAGATGGGTACAAGCTCCCCTTCAGGAGCTACCAGAGGGCGCGCGGGCGGCAAAGGGGAGCGCCAAGATGGCGCCCAGGGGCCTCGGTGTCCGGAGAGGCCTCCCTGCGCAGACGCCGGCCCCTCAGGCCAGTGTGCAGCGAGGCACCTCTCAGTTGGCTGCCTCTGTGCGGGGTCCTGGGGGAGGTGGGTTTGCGTATGTGAACCCCTTAAGAACAACTCCGTTCCCCAGAGTCCTGTGAGTCTTGCGGATGCAAGCCCCCTTAGATGTTTTGGGGTCTCCCTCCTAAGATGCAGGAAAAAGGCCACATGTGGGATTCAAACCCTTCACTCCGCAGGGAGAAGCTCAGGGTCCTGGGGTTCCCTCCTGATTGTGGCTTGGCCCCCCTCTGGTGGGGTTCACCGTGTCTCCCACCACTCTGATGTGGGTTTTTTTTTTTTTTTTCCTCATTCATTTTATGTGTTTTTCTCATTCACTTTACGTGTAGGAGTTGCCCAGCTAGTTTTGAGCCTCCCCTTTCCTGCCCCTGGGAATTGTTCCAGGTGCAGCTGTAGATTCAGGGTGTGTTTTGGTTTCTCTAGAGACTTCTTAAATAGGTTCTCAGCCAGTTCTTTTCCGCTGTAATTCCCTCTTAGTATGCAGGAACTGCATTCATGTTGTGACTTGGTTTTGTTCTTTACAAGGACTTTTTAGGGTCCCCCCCCTTTTAAGTGACACAGGAAGACTAAGACTAGAATGAGCTAAAGTTAGGTATTTCCCTTCTTCCATGTGATGAATCTCTGGCAAAATACTTTTCCTTGAGGGCAGGCTGTTGTTGGGAATGTAATGTGCTGGGCATATTTTATAGTGGTCCCTTTCCCCTTCCCTTGCTGGAAGCGTGAGGGGCCTTTTCTCTGGTCTCCACCCTGAGAAGCCAGTGGTGCTCCTTGTGGTCCTCCTCCTGGGCTGTGATCCTTAAGAGATTTTATCTCAATGCTAGTGCCTGGTTCAGCCTTCCACAATTAGTCAGTTGCCCTCCTCTACGTGTTTCTACCAGTTGCTGGCTCCATAGATAAACTGTGATTCTTTGTATTCACCCAACTCTTCCGTTTTTGGGGTGACAATTTGCCCTGTGACCTGAATTGTCTGATGGATCTAAGAAGAGTTGTTGATTTTCAGTTTAATCAGTTTTTTTTCTCTTTGTGAAGAGAGTCTTAATCTCCAATTATTTTTACACGTTACAGAAGAACAGTTTTTAAAATAGATTCTTTGAGAGTGTTTTGCGTAAGTCATCATGTAGTTTGTGAATAGAGTTCTATTTCTTTTCTCTTTGCTTTTTGTTTGTCTTATTGCACTGACGAAAACCTCGAGTACAATATTGTATACACGTGGTTAAGTTGCCAGTCTTAAGAAGAAAGCATTTGGTCTTTCACAATTAAGTCTGGTATCTGCCGCAGGTTTTTCATAGATAGCCTTCATCAGGTGGAAGAATTTATTCTATTTCCTTGGCTTGCTGAGAATTTTTAACAGTTGATGTTGAAAAAAAATTTTTTTAAAGTACCTTGTTCTGACTTACATTCTTTTTTTTTTAATTTTTTTTTAAAGATTTTATTTATTTGACAGAGAGAAACAGAGGTAGAGAGGGAACACAAGCAGAGGGACTGAGAGAGGGAGAAGCAGGCTTCCCGCCGAGCAGGGAGCCCAATGTGGGACTCGATCCCGGGTCTCCAGGATCATGACCTGAGCCGAAGGCAGTTGCTTAACCAACTGAGCCACCCAGGTGCCCCGATGTTGAAATTTTTCAAATGCTTCTTCTGTATTTATTGAGATTATCATAGAACTTTTTTCTATAGTCTTTTGAGATGATAAATTACATCATTTTATTTTCAAAGGAATCAAACTTCCTTTCTTGGAATAAACCCCACCAAATCACTATCCATTTCCTAGGGTTAGAAAGTACCACAAACCGGGTGACTTAGAACAACAGAAATCTATTGTCTCAAATCTCTCAAGGATAGAAGTCTGAAGTCAGGGTATTGGCAGGGCCATGCTTTCTTTGCAACCTGTGGGTGAAGGATCATCCTTTGCCTCTTTTGGCTTCTGAGAGCTCCAGGTGCACCTTGTCTGTAGCAGCACGAGTTCATGCTATACCTCACGTGGCATTTTTCTTGCCTCTTCACATTGCCTTTCCTCTACCTGTGCATCTGTCTCTGTGACCAGAGTTCCCCTTTTCCTAAGGACAGCCGTCCAACTGCATTAGGGCCCACCCTTTGACCTTATCTTCATTTGGTTAACTCTGCAGGGAACTTAAGCGAGATCTGTTTGTGTCCCTCTCCCGCCAGTCCACGTGTTGAAACCCTAACCACCAAAGGTGAGGATATGAGTAGGTGGGGCCTTTGGGAGGTGCTTAAGCCCGCAGGTGGAGCCCTCGCAGGTGGCATCAGGGCTGTAGAAAAGAGGGCTCCCAGGGCTCCTCAGCCCCTTCCCCTGTGTGAGGGCGCGAGGAGGACGCACCAGCTCTGAGCCGGGAAGATGGCCGGCACCGAAACCACCAGGCTAGGGCCTTGATCTCGGACTTCCCAGCCTTCAGAACTGTGAGAAATAAATTTGCTGTTTATGAGCTACCTAGTCTGTGGTATTTTATTAGAGCAGCCTGAACAGGCTGAGACGGCTTATTTCAAAATAAGCTCGCATTCTGAGGCACTGCGGTCACTGTATCTTCTTTTGGTTGAAGATGTAATTCAGCCCATAAAAGTGATGAGGTGTAATCATTTGAAATATTGGTAGATTCGAGATTTAGTATTTTGCTAAGAATTTCTGTATTCGTGTTTATAAAGATTTTAATTTGTACTATTTTTTTTTCTCATGGTTTTATCTGGTTTTGGTGTCATGATGTGATTTCATAAAATATTCTAGGAAGAGTTCCTTTCTCTTTTTTTTTTTTTTCTGGCTGCTTTCAAGATTTCCCCATTGTCTTTTATTTTCTGTGTATTCATTATAAATCTGAGTGTGGTTTTATTTTTTATTTACCTTATTTGAGATGTATTGGTTTTCTTGTGAAAAATTCATAGCCATAGTCTCTTCACATGTTGCTTTTGTCCCATTTCTCCCTCTCTTTCCCTTTCCTTCCCTCCTTCCCTCTTCCCCTTTTCTCTTTCTCTCTCTCTCCTCTCCCTCCCTCTTTATCTGTCTCTCTCCCTCTCTCTCAACCTTCCTCTCCCTCTCTCCTCCTCCCCCTCCCCCATCAGAATTCAACTGAGATTTTGTTAGA
>PITA01002965.1:0-57492 GCA_004023965.1 Spilogale gracilis
AAATAAATAAATAAATAAATAAATAAATAAATAAATAAATCTGCTTGCCCAGTTCCATTCATTCATTCATTCATTCATTTATAGACTTATTTATTTGAGAGAGCAAGAAAGAGCATGAACAGAGGGAAGAGGGAGAAGCAGGCTCCCCGCTGAGCAGGGGGTCCGTCGTGGGACTTGACCCCAGGACCCTGGGATCATGACCTGAGGTGAAGGCAGATGGTTAACCAACTGAGCCACTCAGGCTCCCAATTCTCTCATTGTAGAGGTAGAAATAGAAGCTCAAAGTTTGGTGGCGCCTGGGTGGCTCAGTTGGTTGGGCAACTGCCTTTGGCTCAGGTCATGATCCTGGAGACCCAGGATCGAGCCCCACATTGGGCTCCCTGCTTGGCAGGAAGCCTGCTTCTCCCTCTCTCACTCCCCCTGCTTGTGTTCCCTCTCTAGCTGTGTTTCTCTCTGTCAAATAAATAAATAAAATCTTAAAAAAAAAAAAAAAGCTAAAAAAGCTCAAAGTTCAATGACTTTTTCAAGGTCACACGTTTTCCTGGTGTGGCACCAGGACCAGAACCCAGGTCTTCTATATCCTCACTGAAACCCATGACTATCCCCTCTTCCTGGGTCCCCTGTAGCTGGGAGGATAAACTAGAGGAAAGAAGTGGGAAGAAAGGGGCTGCTCCCTCCATTTCTCAGTTTAATTTTAAAAATGTATTTTATTCAATTTGGAAAATGAATATAAATCCCTGGGTGCTTAGGGGAGGGAGGATGGGCAGGAAGGAGAAGGAGTAGGAATTGAGGCGAGGCATGAGCATCACAGTGGCTGTCTCATGTGCACGTCCAAGTCCCTGCCCCAGGTCGTGGGGGGAGGTTGGGCAGGGAGCTCAGGTCCGAAGGAACACCATGGTGAGGAGTCCTGGAGAGGGGAGAAAGAAGAGCAAGGTGGTGGTGAGCAGCCCTGGGGCTCTGCTAGCCTTCCTCCTAGGCCCCCACACTGCTCTAGCTGCTACTGTGCTCACCCAAGATGTAGGCTGCCACCAACTTCTGTCCCAGGGAGACGTGCAGGATTTGGGGCAGCTGGCTGCCGAGCTCGTCCTGGAGCGGGAGCAGCAGGAAGGCCACAGAGACTATGCCGGTCAACAAGAACAGGAGGAAGGAGCTGGTGGCCAGTTGTGGGGGGCCGTCTGGGAAACAAGGCTCATCAGAAGCCCCACCCCCCTCCTGCCCAGCCCAGCGTCCTCCAGGGAGGAAGCTGGAGATGGGAGATGTCTTTTTATTGCCCACCAGGAGGCATACTGCAAATGTCCCCCTCCTCCCTGGAGCCTCTGTCCCCACAGCCAGGAGAGACCCTCTCCCCTCTGGTCCCTCAGCACTTTTTCTCATCACCCTGCCTTCATTATTGGCTCCTGTGCACATGTCCATCAGGCAAGAGACTCTCTCCCATGTGCTGCCACAACTTGGTACAGCGCAGTTGCTCAGTATGGGTTTCTTAGAGAACTGAGCTGATAGGAAACACAGGAAGTACTGAAGTTTTCCCTCTGAGTAGAAGCCAGAAACCAGAGAAACTACAAAGTCTGCTTTTTGCCTAACCTGTAATAAAATCTGAACTCAGAATGCTTGTACCAAAAAGCGAAAGACCGAGCTAGAAGACCCCTTCACCTCCAACTGAGTGCATCTCTAGCATAACGCTCAAGAACTCAAGAATTCCCGTCCCCCAACTCACTCTCTGGGAAGTGTCTGGCCGTGGGTGGTGCTGTCCAGGAAGGAGGCCCTGGGTGGGGTATTGGGTCAGGCTGTCCCTGAAGCTCAAGGGGGTAGGCTGGGGCCCTCAGAACCGAGGTGATGTCCCTGCGCCCCACCACTCGACCCTCAGCTCCCTCCTCAGACAGTTCAATGCGGAAGCGGTCCTGGACGTCATAGTGGCTGGGAATGGGGGCCACGTGGCGAATCACACTGGTCCCAAAATAGGAGAGAGACCCAGTGAGAGGAAATGAGTAACAGGCAGTGATCCAAGTGGATCCAGGCCCCACCTCCCGGGAACCTTTCCCTTAGGGATGCAGACAGAGGTGGGGGAAAAAGGTTGCCTGAGCTCTATGACACCACCGCGGTAATTCAGACAAAGGTGGCAGCGACCCCTGGCTTCCATGAGTCCCCTCCACCCTCCTCACTCACATGTCAATGCAGGATTGAGGTTTCACATATCCTTCTGCGTCAAACACCGTGTATTTGGCGGGTGCTGTGCACAGGACTGAGAGGTAAAGGCACACAGAGACCGACTATTGTTCAGAGACAAGCTTGCCCATGGAGGGACATTAGAGTCCCCCTACCCCTCTAACCCAGGGCTGGACGTGACTCTTCCAGTCCTCCAACGTTGGCTATCTGACCCCACTCGTCTCACTCCTCCAGCCCCCCAGTATCCTGCCGCCAGACCCAGATCCCTGGCATGAGGCGTCCATCCCTTCACCTCGGAAGCGAAGCGCAGCTCCCGTGGGGTTATAGAGGGTCAGCAGCTGCCGGGGTCCGCTCCGCTGGTCCGCCCTGAATACTAGGTCCGGGGGAAAGACGAGGACCGGGACAACTCCCGATGGAGGAGGGGCGCCCCGGGACCCCCGCCCAGGAGCCCCCGGGCCCACCAGCTCCTGGTCCTGGGGCGCCCCACGGCGCATGCAGGCTGTGGACGGTGGACATACGAGGGCAGAGCTCAGGGGACAGAGCCTGGAGTCTAGAGCTGGACGAGAGGGGAGAAAGGGATTGGAATGAGCTCCGGGGGCAGGGCCTGGTCTGATGCTGCCGCCGCCGCGTCGGAACCCCGCTAGATGAGGCTCCCGCAGACCAGGCCCAGGCCCCCCAAACCTTTCCCTTCTCCAGCTCTGCCCGAGTCCCTTTAGGCCCCGCCCCAAGCCCCACCTCTTGGTCACGCCCACCCCATACACCCTGCCCCCTAGCTGCTCCCAACGCGGGCCTCGTCCGCAGGCTCAGTCCGATCCCCCAAAAGCCCCGCCCGCCCTGCCGCAGGTCCCCGCCCCTTCCGGGCGTCCCGGCTCTCCGGCCAGACCCCGCCTGCCGCAGCGCCCCCATCCGGAGCCTCCCTTTCTCCAGTCTCTCCAGAGACCTTTATTTGTGCCTCCGACCCCTCCTTGAGCTCGTCCCGCAGCGCCCTCGTGCCTCGGCCTCCGAACGGCCGCTCGTGCTCTGAGGCTTACCTTCTGGTCACTGAACCGGCCAATCAACTTTTGGCCGGACCGAGGCTGCCATCTTCCCGAGAGACCATTTCTACACTTCCGCCGTACGGCCCCTGTCACTGGCTAAGGGCGGCCTCGTTTCCGCCGTCGGTATACGCCGATTGGTGAGTTTAAAGACGTGATTGGCTTGATCCCAGTGACGTTAAGTTTCCCGAGCGACTCCGGCCAGGAAGCTCTGCCCTGAGTAAGTCAGGGGCCCCGGCAGAGTTTGGGAACTGGAAGCTGATCTTTGTTCTTCCCCACTGAGACTTGAGTCACTAGAATCACATCCTATAGGGAAGCCTTCTTTCTCTGTTTTAAATCCAGGCTCTCCTAGAAGCCTTTTCAGCAATCATAGCCGTTTTCGTTAGTACTAGTTGGGAGGTTGCTTCCAGTTAGAGTAGGATTGAGGCAGGGAAACTGCAGGGACCCCCCCCCCCTTTTTTAAAAGATTTTATTTATCTATTTTTTTTTAAGATCTTATTTATTTGACAGAGAGAAACACAGCCAGAGAGGGAACACAAGCAGAGGGAGTGAGAAAGGGAGAAGCAGGCTTCCCGCCGAGCAGGGAGCCCGATGTGGGGCTCGATCCCGGCTCTCCGGGATCACGACCGAGCCGAAGGCAGTCGCCCAACCAGCTGAGCCACCCAGGCGCCCCAGGATTTTATTTATCTATTTGACAGAGAGATACAATGAGAGAGGGAACACAAACAGGGAGAGTGGGAGAGGGTTAGTTGAGAGAGGCAAAGGGAGAGAGACTCCTGAAGCAGACTCCCCGCTGGATCAGAGAACCCTGAGATCATGACCTGACCCAAAATTAAGAGTGGGCCGCTTAACTGACTGAGCCCCTTAGGCACCCCAAAAGCTGTTTTTCCCCCTTTGATTCTTTCCCAGCTTCTATTCTTGCTAGGACCTGCATCCCCCACCCCACTCTCCCACATGCCTCCTGATGCTAAAGGCCTATATCCTCTTTGTAAGAGACAAAGAGATACTATCTTTGGAGGCTTCCAGTACAATAGGTGATACCTAGGGAATGACCTGACAGAACTATCATGTGCCTATTCCAGGCCACTGGCACTAGATATCTCCAGGCCAAGACCCTCTCTGGCTTCAGGGAATGAGTGACTTATGAAGAACACCTGGACCTTATCCTTGGTCTGACCAGTTCCTGGATGCCTGAGAGGCCAGGTGTACTGGACCCCAAGAAAAGAGAGACTTATGCTCTTTTTCTTTCCAAGTCTGTGGAATTTCAGTCCATCTCTGTCTCTCTGTAGATATATGTAGATATAGCTAATGGATCTCTGCACCCAGCCTTCCTGCATCAGGATCTCAGCCTAAGGCTCTTCTGAGTCTCCCTTTCCTGCATGGGACTCGGAAATCACTCACATTTGCACAAGGAAGTAGGATTTACCAGTCCTGCTACTTGCATCATCCTAAGGTGAGGAATCTCACCCCAGACAGCATGACTGGTTAAACAAAGTTCACCTTATCCCAAAGCACCCCAACAAATGTAGAAACCCCTTTATCCTCTTAGGCTTTTGTTTTCATGATAGCTTAACTTCACTTGACACTATTTATTTTATTATCTGCTCCAGTAGAATGTACTTTTCCTCTCCACAAGAGAAGAGACTTTGCTTTATTTTCTGGTTCATTCCAAAGTGCCTGCCTTTTGAAATGAACAAATGACTAGGAATAAACTTTGAGCTAGAATCTAATTGAAGTTAGGAAGCAAGCCTTGAGAAACCAGTGGAGACCATTCTGGATAGAGAGGATAGCTAAGGCAAAGCCCGGGAGCAGATGGGTTCTGGAAATGGGCAAGGAGCCACTGAGACTGGAACAGGGTTGCAAGGAAGACAGCAGGGATTGAGGTGAGGTGGGAGGGTTGGATGCAGACCACCTAGAGCCTCAGAGTCTGCAGTAGGACTTCAGATTTTATCCTGAGACTGCTGGGAAACTATGGGAGAGGCTTTCTTAATTTTTTTTACAGCTTTATTGAGATATCTTAGACATATCAAAATTGTTTATTTTTAAGGTATACAACTTGAGGGGCGCCTAGGTGGCTCCATCGGTTGTGTTTGACTTCAGTTCAGGTTGTGATCTCAGGGTCCTGGGATCTAACCCTGCATCGGGTTCCCCGCTTGGGGGGTGTGGGGTGTGGTTTGCTTGTCTCTCTCTCTGTCCCTCCCCCTGCTTGTGCTCTCTTTCTCAAAGTAAATCTTTAAAAAATGTGTACACATTGTGAAAAGATCACCACAATCAAGCTAATTAAAACATCTGACACCTCTACATAGTTTTCAGTGTGTATGTGTGTGTGTGTTGAGAATAAGGGAGAGTTTTGAGAAAAGGGGTGACAAGGTCTTACATTCTTAAAAGATTGTTCTACATAGTAAACATCTGTTGAGTTTAAGGAATGAATGAAATCTCCTAGATGGGCCCCCAGACTAGAGAAATAGAGATTGACCCCTTCCTCAGTCAAGAAACATTTATTTGGATAATAAAGGAGTATCTAGGGCTCTGGAAGGTAGCCTGGGTTTCAGGCCTGAGACCCAGCAGCCCGAACAGGCTGGGAGGGGCACTTCCTCTTGCTGAGGTTGGTGAGGATCTGGTCCTGGCTAGACCGGTAGAGAACCACGAAGCTCTCTGCAGGAAGGACAGGATTTCTGTTTTCATCCAGCTGGCCCATGATGAGATAACTAGCTCCTGGGGAGGAGAGGGAAGGATGCAGAACATGTTATTGAAACCTTGTAGACCAGCCTCCTTGTCAGAGTCTTTCAGATTCTATCATCTTCAAAAAAAGAAAAAAGAGATTCTATCATTTTCATGAGGCTACATCCTCTTCCCCATTTTGCCACATCTGTTACCTTTCTTCATTGGGGGGCACTGCTTGCAGGGCACATAAAACTTCAAGGGGGTGTCAGTGAGTGGAGAGGGCAGGTCCAGGCCTCCAGTTTTGTAAGCACCAATGAGACTGACAGTGACAGTGAGGCCCTCTCCTGGGCCCCGAACCATGGATTTTACCGTTGCCGTCACCACTGTGGGAGAGTGGGGGGTGAGAAGTGAGGAGACAGGAGGCCAGCTCAGGGCTGGAGCCTGGAGAGGGGACTTTGAGGACAGGAGGGGAGGTTAGAGCTGCTTCTTACCCAGGCTGCTGGAACAGAAGTTACTCTGCAAGGTGCCTGTCCGTCGGCACTGCTTGGGGCAGGACACAGGGTGCAAGTCTGAGAGGGAGAGGGCTTGCTGTTTGTGGAGGGGAACCCACCCAGCAGGTAGGAAGGGCCACTTCCCTCATAACAGCCTTATTGATTTGAATTCCTGCAGAGCTTTATCCAGCATTGGACCCCAGCACCCAGTACCAGATATCCCTACAGAGGCGGCACCAGTGAGTGATGTATGAATGAATGAATGAGTTCAGAAAGGAGGTCTTTGAAATGGCTCTTTTCAGTCTTCGTCCCCTCCCTCTCCCCTCCCAGACTCACCCAAGGCCCCAGGAGTTGTCTGGGCCTCAGATGAGGCCTTTGGTTTCTCCACAGACGGGAGTCTGGGCTTGGGGAGCGAGGAACCCGACCCGGCGACCTCCCCCGGGCTCTGGGCCTGCCCTTCAGCACCTCGAGGCAGGGTCTTGTAGGAGGCGGAGAAGCCATCTGCCGTGACACTGAGGTCAGAGACGAACTGGACCAGAAGCTCATTCCCTTCGGAGGAGATGGGACTGCCCATGGCAGGGCACCAGGGGGAAGTGTCAGGCAGGTCTTGTCATCTCTGCCCTGGTTTGGCTTTACCAGCTTCCCAACTTCGTAGGACCTATTTATGTCTCTATCTGTGGACCTGTCCTGGTGCCAAGCCAGGTCTCTTGCCTGGTCCCCTACTAGCTCCGCCCACCGGTTTGGGGCTCACGGGTTCAGATCCCACCTCTTCAGCTAAGCTTGGTCTCCCCACTCCCCCGCGCCCTTCCCTAGAAAGGTGAAGACGCGGGACCCACCCACCAACCAGGTCCGTCCCCTCACCCCGGGGCTGTGTCGCCGCAGAACTTCCCCAGCCTCTTGGCATCATCACTCACGGCTCCGTTGAACACACTGACCGAGTCGTAGCGGCAGTAGGTGTCGGGCTCCAGGTCAAACTTCCCGAAGGTCAGCGAGATCACCTGTCCCCCGGGAGAGAGGAGGCTGCGCCGCGGGACCACGGGCGGCTCCAGGGTTCGGAATCCCGGAAACTCCGGGCAGCCTCCTCTCCCCGCTCCCGCGTCGCCCGGACTGACTCCCTCCCCACCCCTAAAGCATTCACACCACCACTAGGAGGGTCACATATGCTGGGATCCCTTCGTAGGCATCTTCCGTCTCGGGCAAGGTCTAGTCCTGGCTCGGGCTCAGGGACCAGACCCAGCCTCCACCTCCAGCGCCGTCACAAACACGCACAAAACACCAGCACAATACAGATCAGGATCGTGTACCTCGCTCTCGTAAGACTCGTCACAGGTATGATTTTACATTTTTTGTTTGAGTGCGAGCAGTTCTGGGTCTGTTTTTGCTCCCTACCAGTGAGAGCTCAGTGGTCGGGACATAGCAGATGGTCAATAAATCTTTGCTGGCTGCATGCTGGAGAATGCCGCCTGGGTCCCCGAGGGCGGCACGGGCAGGGGGTCGGTACCTGGTCCGGGGGTGCGATGATGTGCCAGGAACAGCTGATGCCCGGGGGATAATCGGACTCGGGCCAGTTGGGCGTGGTCAGGGTTCCCTGGGCCTTCTCCAGCCGCCCCCCGCAAAATTGGTGCTCTGGGGAGGGGAAGAAAGGAGTGGGGGTGGGAGGCGGTGGAGACCCTTGGACAGCTCAAAGAGAGCTCTAGGCTGGAACCCTGTGCTGGTAGCTCGGACCTCTGAGTCTCAGCATGAGGGGTAGGAAAGGGGGGGGGTGGTTAGCAGAGAAGAGGCCTGGAAGAGCAGGGCTGAGGGGAGTCTTGGTCCTCCCGGCGCCCAGGCGGGCGGTGGAAGTGGGAGGAGGCATTGGCTGGACACGCTCCCTTCTCGCCCCTCCCCCTGACCCGCGGCCACACCGTTCCTCTTCCCCTGGGAGATCCTATCTCCCCCGTCCTGCGGAAAAAGTCCCCTTTGCAGGCTAGGGAGTCCTCACGTTGTGAGAGTGCCCTCAAATTGGGGCACGGCCCCAGAGGCCTCTTTGGGGAGGTCTCTGCCTTAAACATTTTAGGGGAGACTTCTGCCGCCAGGAGGGGGTGATGGGACCGCAATCGGGAGCCCCGGGCTGGGTTAGGGGGCTCCGGGTCGGGGGAACCTAGTCCCCCAGCCCGGGGATGCCCCCTCACGCCCGTCTGAGGGAGCCCGATTGCGGACGGGGGCGGGCAGTTACTCACCGTCCCAGTAACCCCAGGCCGCCCATTCCACCCGTGGGTCGGTGACCCATTTCCGCCTCGCGCCTGGGGGGGGGCCTGGAAGAGGGGGTGGGTGGGAGCGGGAGGGGTGGAGACAAGACGGGGAGGAGGGACTGAAGGGGCAGTTAGTGAGGAAAAAGGGTAAGGGAGGTAATGGGGGCCCTAGGCTCTCCGGCGCGGGGTGTGGCGTCCGGCGGAGGTTAAGACTGGGGGCGGGGATAGCGCGGGGGCGGGGCCAGGAGAGGGGGAAGGCGGAGGTGAGGGAGGTCTCACCAGTGCCTGAGGTGGCCCTCCCGCTGTACCAGAGCAGGAAGCCTCGTCCTCCCGTGCCCTCGTCCGCCGTCATCCTCAGGGTCACCTGGTTGCCGGGGGCGACTAAGGGCGCAGGCCGGAAGGTCCCGCAGAAGCGTCCCAGCCGCTGGCCCGAGGTTCCAGACCCGGCAAAGATCTCCAGAGCATCATAACGGCAGGCCGAGTGCTGCTCAAAGTCGAAGACTCGGAAGGAAAGGGACACAGTCTGGCCCTCAGGGACCTGAAGGGCGGGGACAGGGAAGAGGACCCGCAAAATCAGGGCACACGCAATCCAGGCGGAGGGTACCTCTTTCCCCAAGCATTTCATACAGAAACTGGACCCCATGGGGGTGCAGAGCAGAGGGCAGGGGCTCTGCAGCAACTTGTGGCTTGCACAGGGGACAAGACCTGAGAGCGTGGAGAGGTTGGAGGGCTGAGAGTGGAGTTGGGAGTGGAGGAGCAGGCCCTGAGTTAAGGAAGGTGTGAGGACACTTTGCCACATGTTATTGTGGGCACTGCTACCCTCGGCAACCAGAGGGGATGGGGCTTGGGCTTCCCTGGGAGAAATGATGGTGCAGGGACAGGAGGGGGGAGCAGGGGGTCGGTAGACTGGAGTTCCCTTAGCGGTCAGGCCTGGGAGACTTCAACAAGGGGGTAGTGATCAGAAGAATCTTCTCACCGTTATTGTCCAGATGCACTCCTTATTGGGGGGGTAGAGGTTGGGAAAACCCTCACTTGCCACGTAACCTGACTCCCCGGTCACATCCCCTCCACACAGGAACACAGGTCTGGAGAACAGAAGAGGGGTGAGCCATGAGTGGAGGAGAGCTTGGGAAGGATAGGGTAATGAGGATGGGGGGTGCAGGGAGAGAAGCCAGGAGGGTGGAGGAGAAAGGCCTAGGGGATCTGGAGCAACTCAGCCAGCCAGGCCGGGATTGAGAGTAGGGGAACAAGTGGGGCCAGCAACTTGGCTGTCTCTGCAACACCCCCCAGCCCCCACCCCCACCCCAATAGGAATTCCCGGAATCCTCCCCAGGCTGTTCCTCACTCTCCCCCCTTGCACCGCCTGGCAGTCAGTGACAGGAGACGCCTAACTACTTCCAGATGTGGACACAGCCACGAGGCCATGGGGGGGAGGGAGGCGGAGAGATGAGGAGCAGCAGCGATGGCCCTCACATTGAACCTGGAGACCAGATTTCCCCAGCTCCCAACCTTTGCCCTGTTCCTGTTCCTGCTAAGTACTTGAGTATCTGACTCCCAAGTCTCCCACTCGCTCCCCCCTCTCCCCCCGCCACCTCTAATTCCCTCCCGGAATCCAGATGTCCTGCTACCAGGCAAGTTCAGGGTCTTGGTCCTCTCAGATTCCACGGGGGGCCAAGGGTCTGGGTGGATGGGGAGACTTGGAGGACAGGAGACAAAGGGTGGAGGAATGGTGGGGGGGACAGTGGTGACCCACAGAAGATCATGGTCTTGCAGTAGGGAGGGAGAACTTGGGGGCTAGGGAAGAGTTGGGGCTGCAGGAGACCTGGGGGATGGTGTGTTAGTGAAAGAATCCACAGGATCCACAGGCAAAACCCCCAGGAACTGGGGCTTTTGCAGCTCACTCAAGCTATCTGGAAGGTGCTAAGCGACCTACCTGGTATAGTTGGGGGTCTGGCCTTGGGCGAAAGGTAGCAGGGCCCAGGCAGTGAGGAGGGGCCCCAGGAGGGAGGCTGTGGTAGCAGGCAGCATGGCCGGGGGGGAGAGGCGCTGGGGTCCTCGAGTCAGTGGCGGCAGCTGAGTGCGGCAGCGGCAGCTGCAGCAGCGGAGATAATCAGTGCCAGATGAGGCAGCCTCGGGTGTGTGGGCGTGGGGACTGGCCCGCGGGGCGGGCGGTGGGGAAGGCGGGACAGGGAGAGTCTAGTCGGGACAGTGGTGAGTCCAGGGGCCTCTCTACGTCCAGGACACATGAATATTGACCTAAGTAGGGGGTGGAGCAATGAAGGGCAGAGGGAGCATCAAGCCTGAGCCACAGAGCAGGCATTAAGTCCCATCATCTGGAAGCCCACTCTGCCAGGTGCCCAAGCATCCAGCGAACGCGGTCTCTCGTCCTTCCTCATGATTGTCCCCATGCCTGTCTCCTCAGCACCCACAGGAAGTCCTTCCCTTGACCCCCTACATCCAGTCACTCACCCCATTCCTGGCTCCAGCTTATTTTCCACTTCAAATTTCTACTGTTTTCTCCCCATGCCCGGGCCAGACTAGGCCAAGGAGAAAATTCTGCTCACCTATTTTCTCTCCCAAATATTTGGAGGTATGGGAGGGGCTTAGGGAGGTATGGTCTGTGGGTAGATAAAGGGAGCATCCTCCTTATTAAGAGGAGGATGGAGTAGAAAGTGAGGGAAAGCGACCTGGAAGGTAAATGGGAGGAGGGGAAGGGAGGGCTGACCTCCTGGGGACCAAGGGAAATGGGCAGGAAGCTCTGTGAGGTCGGCGAGTGGCCTGCTCAGGATGAAGGCAAGTCTGAGGGACAGAGGATCTGAGTAAGACAACAGAGTAGCAAGTAGAGTAGTGAGTAGCGTATGTGGACTGCATTGTTCCAGAAGGTGGGGCTTGGACTTCCGCGGGTGGATGTTGAGTGGGAGGGGAAAGTGAGCAGAGAGACAGGTGGTCAGTCTGCAGCACCTGGATGCTTGAGCTGCTTCTGCTCTGCCCATCCTTGGCCATGCTCCTGCCCTCTGTCGCCCACCCAGCCAGGCATCGGGCCCCCGTCCGCTGCCCCATTTTCCTCCCAGGCTTCAGGTCTCCATACTGGGCCTCATTTCAGCCTTTTATTCTAATTGTCCATCAAATCTCTTGTCCATGATAGTCAGATTGGGGGCCCCTCCTGGGCAGCCCCCTGAACATTTTACAAAACAGCTCCCTGCCCGCCCGGGCATGTCTAGCAGTCCCTCCCCCCATACAGTGTTTATTGCTACCATCCCATCGCTCCTTAGCTCCTGGCCCAGGGCTGGACTCTCCCTCCAGGGGTGAGATTAGGAGAGAGGGGAGGTCAGCTCTCAGGGGTTGGGGGGTCTGGGCCAACCCCTGCAGCAGCCCTCTGCAGCATGTCCAAGGCCTCCCAAAAGAAATCCTTCTGTGCAGCCATCAAGGGCATCCAACCCACGATCTCCTTCATCTTTTCCATGCGATCCTGCAATGTGGGGCAACTGTGGATCTGGCTGAGGTACTCCTCACAGGCCCGGGCCGCCCCCCCAGGGTCCTGGGATGCTCCGGCCCCCAGGCTGGGCTCGGGGGTCCCCACCGCCCTGCTGGCTGGTAGGTCCCGATAGGTGGGGTGGTTCTCGATGTCATGGCTGGACAGCATGTAGAGGCACTCTCTGGTAGAGCAGAGGGAACAAGCACACAAAGGGACCTTGGAGGAGAAAAGGGGGTGTGGCTGAGTGGGGCCATTACTGAGGGGCTCCCAGGAAGCCCCAGCTGTTGTGTTCCTCCCTCTCCGACTAGCCCTGAGCCAGCCAGTGAGCTACAGCTGGCCAAGCCCCAAGGTTGTGTGAGGTCAGGGAGGGCCAGCAGGTTCTGCACCAAGGGAGAGAGCCCGGAGCCGTCGTGTGTGGCCCGGAAGGGAGGTGATGGGGCCCCCCAGGTTCCTGCAGGAGCCCCAGCTACATTGCTGTGTGCCGCCTAGCTCTATTGCTCCTGCCCTCCATGGCTGCCTGCTGGTCTGACAATGCTCTGACCTTGACATGGAGTTTCACGAAGGAGGCACTCCCCTTAGGCCATCCCGGGAGGCGGCCTCCGGCCCCACAGCCGCAGCCCAGAAGCTCCTTGCTGAAGTCCGAGCCCTGGCTCAGCACCAGGGAATGGTTGAGGCCACACCACAGGGCAATGGGGCGTTGCAGATAATGCACCTGAGGACACAGGGCCAGGATCCCTAAGGTGGGAACGCCAAGAATTTGGGGGCCCAGATAGGACAGGAAGACTCAGGGAAGAATCTAGGGAAACTAGGAGAGGAAAGCCAAGGGACTCAGCGTCCCCCCACTCCTCTCCCCCCACCCCCAAACCCCCAGCCAGGAGGTAGGTCAGTCTCTCCCTCCTTGCTTCTCCTGCAGCCCCAGTCGGAAATGCATGGGGTCTAGCACTTCTGTTGGTTCCTCACCTTTCCTCCCCAGAAAACGGGCTACTTGCCTGAGCCCAGGGTCTGCAATCTGCTCTCTCAGTCACCCCAGTCCTATGCCAGTCCAGCCTCTCATCCTGCCTCCCAGCCCCAGGAGGAGGGCTATCCTTCCTCTTCCCAAAGTTGAAAGACTCCCTCCCTCCCTGGGCAATTCCAGGTCAGCCCCCAGGCGGGACATTCCTTCCACTTATTCCTCCCTTCTCTCTCCAGTGTGTTCAATTTGTCCTATCCCTGCCTTTCAAATTGGCTACCCTGTTTTGAAAAACAACATTGCCACCTGATTCCTGCTGCTTCTGACCTCTGTCTTTTTGGCAGCAGAACTGGTTACATGACCAATCTGAGGTCGACCCCATTCTTGTTCTCGCCACAGCCAGGCTTTTCAGCACCTTCCTGTGATCCGGCTTCTCTCTTACTAACTTACTGACATGTTCTCTCCAAACACACTTGACCCCCCAGCTGCCAAATCCCAGGGCCTCTCCTGCACACTTTCTCCTGAGATGATGAGGGCTTTAATTTTGAAGACACAGGCAAGTAATTTATGGTCATCAAAGAAAAATTATGAAATATTGGCAAGCAAAGATTAATTTAAAAATCACTAGCCATGGGCGCCTGGGTGGCTTAGTTGGTTTAGTGCCCGACACTTCATATGGGCTCGGGTCTCGATCTCAGGGTTGTGAGTTTGAGCCCTGCGTTGGGCACCATGCTGCGTGTGGAGCCTACTTAAAAAAAAAACCCACTGGGAATCCCACCACCTACTATGAACATCTTGCTGTATATTCTTCTTTATCGCTACTTATGTGTGTGTATGTATATATATGTTCAAATTGTATATTTTTAAACAAAAATGAGATTGTATTATGTGAAATAATTTGTATTTTTTCACCGAAAAACATGGCCTGACCTTCTTTCTGTCAGGAAGTGTATTCCTGCATTATCTATCACCGTGAGTCACTCCCTCCTGTTTGAAACTCTCTGAGCCCAGGGCTCCTGGGATTTGACATCCGAAAGTGTGCCCCTGCAGTCTCAGAGACAGCCTTTTCATTCCCTCTGCCTAGGACATAGTCTCCTGCCCAGGCTTTGCTCCTCTATCCCTACTTCTGTCCATGTCAACCTTGTTCCAACATGGACCCTAATGCCAGTGAGACATTTCCACTTTAGAAAAAGTCCAAATTCACGCCCTTTCCTCAAGCCAGCATCCCTTCCCACATTTGTAGGCCTGCCATCTTTCTTCAAGCGGTCTTGAGCCAGAGCCCCTTTTGCCCTTAGGGCCTTCTCTCACATCTCAGCAGTTTTCAGAGCCTGTTCATTTCCTTCAAAACATCTCCAGGAACCATTCTTTTGGGTTCTCACCGCCCCAGGCTCTTGTCTCAAGTGCTGCTGGGGCTTGATGGTCTCCCAGTGGACTTCTCATTCTGCGGCCTCCTGTTCTCAGTTATCCGGAGGGTTACCTTCTGCTCCGAACCTGCAGTGACTTCTTCCCAAATCTATGCCTCTCTGGGCTCACCCCCACCTACACCGCCTCCTATCTACTGATACCCTCTCTGCTTTGTGCGAGCTGCGTTGTCATTCCCACTACACAGAATGCCTCTCCCTGCTCCAATCTCCAATCTCCCTGCTCCTCCACCCGACTCCAGTCTAACCCACCAGGCCCTGATCACAGCTCACCTCTTCTGGTTAGACCAGCCCACCGCCCAGTCTCCCTGCTTCACTAAATTCCTATTGCACTTACAGCAAGCACCGCACAGAATGGACCTCATAGTGCCAACCCTGGGAAAGACATGCACAAGTAGTATCACAGGCATTACGTACTGGGTGGCTTAACTTCCCCAGGGAGAAAGGAGTAGATTCTAAAGAGAGTGGAGAAGTGGAAAGATCCAGGGGTTAGGGAATTGGAGGAAGGGGGTCTGGATGAGAGTAACAGAAACAGGCTCACCTGTGTGGGTTCCCCTCGGTCCATTTTGTCCCCTGTTCCCAGCTGCCCATATCTGTTATTTCCCTGCATGAAGATGCGGCCAAATTCATCCACCAGGCCAAGGTGATTGTAGCCAAGAGCACAAAATAGGATCTAGGAAGTAAGACAGAAAGAGGAGGTGGGCATTCGGTTCCCTCCAGGAGAATCCTGAGCTCCGGAATCTCCCAGCCACTAACCTGCCATTCCCAGCTGCCTTCTTTTGGCCTTGCCCGCTGCCTCACCCCTCCATCTGGGTCCCCTGTCCCTCCCTGAGCAATCACTGGATCCCTGCTCACATTTCAGACCTCTGGCACCTTTCCAACCCTCACCCCCGCCCGCCCACTCCCTCATCTGCTCCATCCCTCCAGGACCCTACCTTGGCAGGCAGTGAGAGAGCAAGCGGCATCTGCTGGTCCAGGGGGTCAAAGGCTTGAAGGGTCCCAAAGAGATCACGATACACCCCTGGGGTATGCACCTCAAAATACACTCCCCCCTGGTCTGGGGGGTCAGGAGCCCTCAGCTCAGCAGCTTTGGGCACCTATTTCCTAGAAATAAGGCCCTACCTGGGATAAAAGCTGCAAGATCTGGGATGTCTCACATCCACTAGCAATGTACCAGCTATGATGTCTGGGAACTTAAACTCATCGTTTCAGTAGGATGCCCGAGAGGGTCCACCACAGAGCTGTAGTAATATCAGGGGGCGCTGTCCATATCTGGAAGGTCCATTTAAGACCAGGGTCTGGAGAAGGAGGAAGGTGGTTCTTACCCGTGATGTAGAGAGTACTGCTCTGGTTGGAGGCCATGGAGGCCACTCGAAGATGAGGCAGGCAACGGGACACCTTCCTCAGGGCCAGCTGGACAGTGTAGGAGCGTGGCTGGTCCAGCTGGGTTTCATTCACTACCAAAGAGTATATCTTTCCTTCCTCTGGGAGAGGGAGAGAGGCAGAAAATTATGTGGGGGAGGGGACCCCCCAATATCCACATTTAGTTCCCAGGAGACTAAGCCATACAGATGAAACATTTGCTGTTTTAGAGTGGGGTTGGAAGAAAAAGGGTTGAAATGGAATAAGGGAAGAGTGACTTTGAGTTGTCCAGACCCTAGCCCTTTACCACCAAAACTAAATCAGGGAAGTTCTTGAGCATGAAAGATGAGTGGAGAGAACACCCAGCAGTCAGAGTTGGCAGTATCCAATTGGGAGTGTTAGGAAGAATGATGCTGGGAACTCGGGGCCCTGCTTGGCATGAAGAAGTCCAGAGAGTGTGGTCAAATAAAGGGGACAGGAATGCGAGGCTGACTCAGAAGAGTCTGTGACTCTTGATCTCAGGGTTGTGAGTTTGAGCCCTACATTTGGTGTAGAGATTGCTTATAAATAAAAATAAAAACTTTATAGGGGCGCCTGGGTGGCTCAGAGGGTTAAGCCTCTGCCTTCGGCTCAGGTCATGATCTCAGGGTCCTGGGATTGAGCCCCACATCAGCTCTCTGCTCGGCGGGGAGCCTGCTTCCTCCTCTTTCTCTGCCTGCCTCTCTGCCTATTTGTGATCTCTGTCAAATAAATAAATAAAATCTTTTTTTTTTTAAAGATTTTATTTATTTGACAGAGAGAAACATAGCCAGAGAGGGAACACAAGCAGAGGGAGTGAGAGAGGGAGAAGCAGGCTTCCCGCTGAGCAGGAGGCCCTATGTGGGACTCAATCCTGGGTCTCCAGGATCATGACCTGAGCCGAAGGCAGTCACTTAACCAACCGAGCCACCCAGGCGTCCCAAATAAATAAAATCTTAAAAAAAACTTTATATATATATATATATATACACATATATATATGTATATATATATGTATGTATATATATATATATATATGTATGTATAATGGTCCACAAAATGGACCAAGGGGAACCCACACAGGTGAGCCTGTTTCTGTTACTCTCATCCAGTCCAGAACCCCTTCCTCCAATTCCCTACCCTCTGGATCTCTCCACTTCTCTTCTCGTCTCTCTCTCTCTCTCTCTCTCTCTCTCTCTCTCTCTATATATATATATATATATATATATATATATATGACAACGAGCAAGTGAGGGGAAGTTTGGAGAACTTAGTGTCTAACAGGGAGGTGACAAAGGTTAGATCTTTGAAAATTGGCCTTTTGCTAGAACAATGGTTTCCAAACTTTTTTTTTTTTTTTTTGCAGTGTCCTTTATTCATATGAAACACACAGCATCTTAAGCATCTTAGACTGGGAGGTGGACAAAAAGCAAAGCTCTTGGATTTGAGAGCAGGATGAGGAGGCATGCAGAAACCCATGTGAGAGGCCTCCCCCTCCCCTGCAGCAGGTCCCAAAGAATCTATAGAAAGCAATTTGCAAACCACTGCTCTGGGCCACACCTGTGAGAAGCAGCAGAGCCCGCTGGGTTTCCTGCCCGACCAGCACAATCTGTTTGAAGCTCATGGAGTGGTGGAAGGTCATCTTGAAGACCCGCTGCCCACTGGACTGCAGATAGACCTCAACACAGTCACAGGCCCGGCTGCCAGTTGCGCCCACCACGCCTGGCTGCTCCCGAGTGGCCAGAACATAGAGGTATTTACGGTAAACTGTGTCACATCTTGGGTCCGAGGCAAACTGTAGGAAGAGATGAGGGTGTCTGGGATCTAGGCCTTAGAGTGGAATGAGGCTGGGCCAACGGGATCCTGGGGTGAGTGATGAGGTACTTGGGTTCAGGGCTAGGAAACAAGGGTTGCAGGGCCAGGAGGGTGGTTGTCCGGAGTAGAACACCTCAGGGCTGGTGTGGGCCCTGGGTCCCCGCAGGAGGGGCAGGGTCTCAGCTGCCAGGGCTCTGCTACTCACATCCTTGGCTCCGCGACACAACACAACATAGCGGCAGGCTCGCTTCCACTGGATCTGGCCAAGGGTAGAGGAGACCAGGGCGTTTTTGAGGAAAAAGAGGGTCCCCGCATAGTCAAGAATGAAGACGTGGTCCTTGGTGGGCAAGAAGCGGCGGTAGCCATGGGCTAGCAGGGGGGCTACACTCTTGCTGAGACAGCGGCGGCGGCCCCCGAATGCCTGGAAATACAGGCCCTTCGTGTCTGGAGAAGGGAAGGAGATAGAAGGCTCAAGGGGTCAGGATGGCACAAGGGAGAAGAATCAGAGCTTGGGGAGACTAGATTTCTCAGGTAGCGTGGTATTTAACAGCTCCCATACCGAAGACTGGGAAACAGACCCCTTCCAAAGGACATTAGAAAGCCCAGAGGATATCTTTAATAATCCCCTATATAGGATATCTTTAGTAATCCCCCATGCCTGAATTTGAGTTCTCTGCCCCCCTCAGCCCAGGGCAATATACATGCTTCTGAGCGCTTCTTCAGTCCAACCTTGCATCAGAGACATAAGGGAAAATAAAACATAGAAAAGCAGCAGGAGGAGGAGTGAAAAGGAATGACTGAGAAAGGCCAGGAACACCCCCCCCCCCAGCCCAGGCTCTGGATCTGCTATCTGGATCAGAACTGGATCTCCATTAATCTCCAGTGTGTGAAATCAAGTACTTGGATGGGAACTCCCTTGGAATGGTTTAGAGTATGTTTCCAGTCTGTGGTGATTTTGTCCCTCAGGGAACACTGGTTATCATATCTGGGGGGACGCTTGCTCCTGGCTTTAGTGGGTGGAGACCAAGGATGCTGCTGAACGTCCTGAAATGCACAAGACAGCCCCCCACTCCAAATAAGTATTTGGCCCCAAATGTCAATAGTGACAAGGTTGAGAAACCCTTGTTTAGAAGAGGGAAAACTCCAGGTTTGGGGAGTGCAGGAGGTGTCCAGGGTAAGATTTGGAACAGTTTGAATATGTTTGAATCTAACGGGTTCTTCCAGAGAAAGGGGTCCTGTAAGTCTGGCTGGGAATGCATAGGCAACTCTATGGAACAGGAGGGACCCCAGAATAAGGTAGGACAGAGGCAAAGAGAATGGGCGTTTCTTGCGAGGTGTACAGTTAAGAATGGCAGCTCTCTTCCAGGGCCGGACCCCAGAACCCTGCTCTCGTAGGCGAGGACTGAGCCTGCGACAGATGCGTCTCCACACGCCCTCAGCGTCGCACACTTCGTGGAAGTAATGGCAGGTCTGGCCCAGAGCGACTACATCTCTGACTGGGAGGAATGAGATGATATGCTCCACCTGGGGGGGGGGGGCAGGAGGGAGGAAGCAGGGATCACTGGGGTCCCTCAGTGGTCTGGCCCCCTGTCCTTTATTCTTAATACCTCCCTGCGGAGGACTCACCAGCTCTGGGGGGAACAGCTGAACAGAAATAGGGTTCCCTCTCCCCTTCTTCTCTTCACTCCCAGGCTCTGGGCCACATGAAGGGCAGCTCCGCTTCACCTACCCAAGGAGAATGGGGATCACAGGGGTTCCATGAGAGTCAGGCCTCTTTTGCTGCCTTCTCTCAGCCTGTCTTTCATTAGCTACTTTCTTGGGGGCTCATAGCTCTCTCTTCCAGCTCTGTGTTCTCAAATCCTCCCATCTTTCTCTCTAGGTCCATGGGTCACCCCTCTCTTTCTGCCATGTTCCCTGGTCCACCAGCTCCAAAGAACCCCTCCCCCGATCTCTGGCTGCCATGTTCTTGTCCTTCCCTTGGCTCGCTCCCCCCTCACCCGGAGCCCCTCCTCCCGTCCGCACAGCCCGGTGACTTTTTGCAGCTTTCGCCTCCGGCTTCTCCTCACCATCCTGACTGTTCCCTCCCTGCTCCTGCCCTCATCTCTCCAGGCCCCTTGGCCCCCCGTAGTCAGCTCCCTGGCCCCCGTCCCTGCTGCCTTTCCCACACCATGTCCCCTGCCTGGGCTTGGGGGACCTCTGGGGCCCCTCGGCCTCCTAGGCCCCTCCCCCATGGAGTCTGGGAAGACAAACCTCTCTGTGACCTCACTGCCCAGCCTCTGTGACCTATTTTCCCCAACCTGGCCCAGGGTTTTCTCTTAGACATCTCCTGGGTTCTAGCTTAGCTTTCACCACCCAATGGCTGACTCATGGGATATGCATTTTACAGGACAAAGTGTGAACTACCGGTAGATGAGGCCTTTCCTTTTGGGGAGTAGTTGGGAGGTTCCTCCACTTGAGGCCCTTTTAGCACTAACTCTTACTCCGGAAAGAAACACTGGTGAATTCTTCCTATCTCAGCAGGCTAGGGCCTCCAGAGGATTTGTAAGCCAGGAGTATAAACTCAAAAAAAAAGTATCAATTCAGTTTGACAGCTGAGGGGTAAAGGTGACCCTGCTAGACTCTCTTGGAGGAAAGCATGCACCAGATGAAAGTGGGAATAGTTCAGCACGAACTTGTAAACACCCGCCCAATGCAGATTTCCTGGGACAGTAACAATGCATGTATGAAGGACGACCTATCAAGGTGGAGGAAAGGGCTGGAATTACCCAGAAACTGGGCTATCTCCCAGAGTCTAAGCTTTTAAGTAGTCTTATGGGGGGAGAGGGGTGCCATGTATGAGAAACGGCAGCATTTGGGGGTGTGTCTGTCTTGACAGGACCAAAGATCTACACCAATAAATCCAAGGAGAAACCGGATCTTTCAGGAACTCAAAGCAATTCAGTCCTCGATCAGTCCTCAGCTGCCTTAGTATTACACACTTTATTGTGCTAACTAATCGTCAACCACCCAAAGTCCCTTATTCATGGTGACTAGTAAACAACTAGTTTGAGACACCATGGATGGAATTTTAATCATTCAGTAAATGTTTAGGAATGTCAACATTTGAGATGTGATTTATAAGAAACTTTCAGTGGTTTGCGGTCAGGCAACTCTGACCATATTAAATGGACTATGTTAATCCACCTAAGAGGACGCTAAGATCTCTCAGCAGACAGAAAATGACGTCGGCTTCTTCTGGTGTCTGGGTCCCCTTTTATCCACTCCATTGCAGCTCAGGAGGCAAAGAAGAGGGTCCAGATGGAAAAAGCCCACCGTAGAAGCTGCTGGGAAACCGGGCTTCTAGAGCAAGCAGTCAGTAACCTGCCAACCCATCAATTTTCCTCCGCCTCAGTTTCCTCATTTGTAAAATGAAGGCCTTCTTCTAGAGGGTATGGTCCCTTCTGGACTAACCCCCTTCCCCCTCTCGGGGTTGTCTTCACAGTTCCCGCCCAGGCGCGCTCTTCGGGGCAGGCTGGCCGGCCGCGGCAGCTCTGGAGGCTCTCGGGTCTCCCGTAACCCTTCCTCCAAAAGTTGAGCTGGGCACCTCTGGTCTCTGGGAAGGCCCCCGTCCGGCGGGGCTCCGGACACCACCGCAGGGCCTTAGCCTCCGCCGCCGGAACGGTCATTTCGGATGCAAAAACCCCCGGCGCATTGGCCTCAGGCGTCCCCTGGCCCCAGCCTTCCACCCCCGGCCTCCCTCGCGCCCTCAAAGAGGACTCTCTCCCTAACATTCCAGCTTGCACGCGCCACTCCAGCCCCTGCATCGTTCACGGCCGGCCGGGAGCGCAGCGTTCACATTCTTTACCTCGGTCTCAAAGTTCTAGCTCACCCGCCTCCTCCCAGGCGAAGGGACCGCCTTCTCGCCCATGCTATTGGTAGATACAGCCGTCCCTCAGAGAAGAGGCCGGGGCCAGGATCCCGCCAGGGGATCTAATTGGCCTTCGTGACAGTCAGTCGCCTGTATCTGGCTTGCGATTGGTCTCCGTTGGACGAAAACCAGGAGCCCCAGCTTGCGGTCACTCGGCCTCAATCCATTCTAGTGGAGAGCCGGCGTCCAGGTCTCCTGGTTAGACCTGATTGGCTCCATCTCCAGCCCTCAGCGCTGCGATTGGATGCTGCTGCGCGGGGCGGGCCGGCCTGGAGCGTCGGCCGTTGGCGAGCACTCCATTCTAGCCCCCTCCCTTTCTGTCGCCTCACTCCGCCGCTGGAGTCTCCACCCCCCCGGCGGGTTCTGATTAGCCACTTCCGACGCGTCTGGGGGCTGCGATTGGTCCGCTGGGTCCCTGAGCCCTTTCCCTCCCCCTTGAAGAGACTACGGCGGCCCTAAGGAGGGGGAGGGGGAAGGAGGGACGGCCGGTCCCGTCAGTCAGGCAGCGGGAGCCGCCGGGAGCGGATGGCGGCGGCGGTAGCGGCCCCACTCGCCGCTGGGAGTGAGGAGGCGGCGGCCACGACCTCGGTTCCAGGGTCTCCAGGTCTGCCCGGGAGCCGAAGTGCAGAGCGGGCCCTAGAGGAGGCCGTGGCCACCGGGACCCTGAACCTATCTAACCGGCGCTTGAAGCACTTCCCCCGGGGCGCGGCCCGCAGCTACGACCTGTCAGACATCACCCAGGCTGGTGAGTGCACCCAGCCCCTCTACCCGGCCAGGACCCTCATTTGCATAGCCCCTCCCCTGGCTTGTTTCTCCCCGGGCTTGGGAGTCTGGTCCGCCCCTTCACCTGACCGTCGGGGTTCTCGACCCTGGCGATTTGCATAAGCCTGCTACCTCCTCCTCCCCACTTTGAGAACTACCAGACAATTAACGCATTTCTCGTTTGCACGGAACGCCCAGCACCCGGACAGAGCGTCGTGAGAATTCCCCGTCTTCTGCTTCTCTTTTTTTGCATATCTGCGCACCTGTAGAATGGTCCCGCCCCTCACCTGGTTGACTCATTTACATGACCTCTTCAACCTCAGTTCTGATCTTTCCTTAAAGCAGCCCCCGCGAGCCCCTCTGAGGACTCCTTTATCTTCCTCCACTTCCTCTCCCAACTCTCTTACCCCCGTTCCACCGAGATCAGAGCAGCCTTAGGCCCCCATCTTCCCTAGATTTGCTTTTAACAACCTGGTGTTTCTGTTTACCGTGCTTGTCCCGCCCCCTAAGGTCGCTGGCCCTCTCCACTCTTCACCCAGCTAGCCTATGGGAAAGAAACAAATCTTCCACCTCCCCTAACCTTTCTCCTCAAGCTCTACAACCCCCTTATCCGAGACTCCTCCTCCTCCTTGCGTGTATGAGGTCACTGTGGAGCCTGTGACCTCATAGGAACCCTAGAATTCCCATTTCAGTTTCTGCTTTCCCTAGAGGGAGGGACTTAAGGCAGTTGCGGAAAGGAAGGAAATCTTATCTCCTGGCTAGGAGTGCTGGGAAACTAGAGGCTGTCCCACTGTCCATCCACTCCCCCACTCCCTCTAATCGCACTTCTTCCTCCCTGGTGTCTCTTGATGGCAGGGTGTGGGGGACTCTACCATGACAGGTGAGTCAGGCCTCAGCTGCTCAGGAGGCAACAACCTCTGACCTTGGGCTAGCAGCTGGGGGGGTGGAGATTGGGAGTGGGGAGGAGGCCTGCATTCCCAAAGCCCCACCCCAGCCTAGCCCAGGGTGGGACTTGGGCTGGGTGAGCCTCCTCCCCTCCTGATGACACTTCTCTGTGACTGCATGCATTTCTTCTCCAGCAGGTGCCTCCTCTCCTACACTCAAATGGACACAGAGATCTCTTTCCTCCACTGTTCTGGAGAGGACCAGTTTAAATCTCTCCACTTTTCTTGGGTTGCTGGGTAAACTCACTTGCCCACCATCCAGTGAGTGAGTTCAGGGAATGGGTGAGCCCCAGGAGCTATTCCTCTCCCTCTCAGTCTCCCTCAGCCGCCTAACCCCCAAGCTCCAGATTGACCTCAGCAGCTGTGTGACACTCACCGTCTGTTCCCTTTCCCCTCCCCCTTGCTTGTTTTTTGACAAAGACCAAATGTTATTCTTTACTTCCTTAGGGCTCTGCCTCTGAGTGAACTCCTGGGGAAATCTACCAAGAACTCCTTGGCCCCTCCCAGCTCCTACCTCCTCCCACACTCCTCCGCCAACATTCCGGTTCAGGGTGCAGGCCCTTCTGAGTGAGCTTATGTGTTGAAGCAGGAAAATCCCAGCTTCTTGAGGGCTTTCCCTGTCCTGCTCTCTGCACAGAAATCCTAAGTCCTTTCTGGGCCCAGGTTGTAGGCCAGGTGCAATCTGTCTCCTCCAGAACATTCTCCTCTCACCCTTCTCCCCAAGAAGAATGCTTATAGTTTGGGGTGGAAAAGGGAAGTGACAGTGTTGCCCTACAACCCAGACTAAACACTTCAACACTCTGCCAAATTATTTTGAGTCCTCTCCTGCTTTCTCAACTCTTTCTGACCCATTGTTTTCCCTGCATATTTCCTGTGGCACAGGTCTCTGGTATCTCCTGAACTTTGTTCCTTAGGGCCCCCAAAGGTAGGATAAATCCTGAGATGGCAGGGAAGGGCGGCTCTTGCAAAGGAGAAGTGCAGCTCACTCTGTTACAGACCACATCCTGTGCCTCATTTGCCCTGCCTTCTCCAGCCTGGGCTCCCTTCCGCTCCTAGCCTTTGCCACCACCACTGCTTAGCCCATCTTGTCCTTCACCCTCTTCATCTGCTGCAAGCGCACTTGTGCACACAGGGAGAGCAGGCAGGTGGAGGGCGAACATAGGAGGACTGCATCTGGCCTTCTCACCCTCGCGGCAACTTCGTCTTCTCCCTTGAGGGGTCTTCTCTCTTTGCATACCAGGGCCGTGAGCAGAGAGGGAGAAAAAAGGAGGCCTGCTGCATCAGGCTGTCATCCGCTCTGGTAAACATAGGGCCACCAGAAACAGAACCTGACAGATTGTTTCTACTCCATTTCCTGTCACAAGACTCATTTCCTTTGGGGATAGACCCCAGCTTCCTTCCCATCAGCTTTCACTCACCCCTTCCTGGGGAGGGCTGCCTAAGAAGCTCACTGAAGTTCTATTGCCAGGGACATCCCCCTACAGGCCCTGGGCCCCTCCCAGTGCAGGCGAAGAGAGGAAATAGAATCCCAGGCTTGTAGAACTCTGAGTGGTTAGTGTCCCCAGACTGGCAGAAACCCCATGCCTGACTCCTTTCATTGAAGTAACCAGTGACCACTTGAGATAAGAGGTGGTCAGAGGCTTCACCTTCCTTCCCTCCCTCCCCACTCCTCACCCACACTGAGACAAAGGCAAAGGAGCTGAGTGCCTAAAGCCTGGGTTAGTAAGAGAAGAAGTAGAGGAGGGCCAGTAGGGCTGGAAGAGGGTGAGAAGGAGACCAGTCCTGAAGAAGGTATATCCGGATGCGAGGGACCTGAGGACTCCAGCTTCCATGCCAGCTTGGTCAGCTTGCCTTCTGCTCCTGGTCCTTGGGAGTCTGTTCCTTCACAGACCCCTGGACCTGGCTTGCTAATCCTAGGGGCTGATGAAGAACCATTGTCCAGTGTGTCAGGAGCCTCACTTATTGTCTAGAGTCAGACTCTAATGACCCTTGGCTTCTCCCCTGTGTTGTAAGGAGGTTGAGGCTGGGGACAGGGCCCCCAAGGAGGACAAAGAGGGATGAACTTTTTCAGTGGTCTCCGCGGGCAGCTTCCCATATTCTTATCTCGAGCCTCCCAGCCCATTACCTTGCTGTTTTCTTTGGAGCATGAGCCTTCTCCATAGAATGGCAGGAACCACCAGAGTTCTCGAAGCCAGTCACCCTTTCCAGGGTAGCCCTTCATTTGTGTATTTGAAGGTGGTGGTCATGGTTTGTTCTCTTGAGTCTGGGCACCTCCAACCCAGTGACCCTACGGCCTTTGCTGTTCAGGCAATGCTTGGAATGTGCTGTTTTGCAGAAAACTTTGTTCTCTCCAGGGAGCCCAGGTTTATAGGCCCAATTCTTTAGGTCTAACAGGGAGGCAGACGGCTGGGCAGCTGGCTCTGGGAAAGTTGAGGGCCCTCCTGTCCAGGGCTGGGCCTCTCCACAGCTCTCCCTGACTCTTGCTTCTCCTAGACCTGTCTCGGAACCGGTTCCCCGAGGTGCCAGAGGCAGCATGTCAGCTGGTATCCCTGGAGGGCCTGAGCCTCTACCACAATTGCCTGAGATGCCTAAACCCAGCCTTGGGGAATCTCACAGCCCTTACCTACCTCAACCTCAGGTAGGGAGGCATGGCCAGAGGAGGGTGGGAGCCCCAAGTCCCAGTGCATGGTACACTGAGTGCCCCTCCCAGAGCCCTGAAAAGAGGGCAACACTGGGCTACCAGACCTGTGGAGTGAGCCCCATGCCTTTCTCCCTTTTACAGCCGAAACCAGCTGTCATCGCTGCCACCTTACATCTGCCAGCTGCCCCTGAGGGTGCTCATCGTCAGCAACAACAAACTAGGAGCCCTGCCTCCCGACATCAGTGCCTTGGGAAGCCTGCGGCAGCTTGTGAGAGCAGGGCAAGAGAGGGGCTATTCAGCCAGGCACCGGGGACCTTTGGGGAGTTTGGGGAGGGGGGCACTAAAGGAGGTGGCTGAGACCGGAGGCAGTTTCTGATGCCCCTGGTCTCGTGGCTCCTGGCCCACTTCTTTGCTCATTGCAGGATGTGAGTGGCAATGAGTTGCAGGCCCTCCCAGCAGAGCTGTGTAGCCTCCCTTCCCTGCGGGACCTCAGTGTGCGCAGGAACCAGCTCAGCACCCTGCCTGATGGTAAGGAGAGTAAAGATGTGGAGGGAGGAAGGGTGCAGGGGGGAGAGAGTGCATATGTCTACACTGGAGAAGTCCCAAAGACTCTTCACAGAACATCATTGTCCTAGGTGCCGAGGGTTTTGCAGTGTATGACAGACTAAATTATTTGTTCTTGACCAGCATCCCTCTGAGGCTGGCAAGGCATGAGTTATTAGCTGTGTTTTCGCCAATTAGGAACAGGGCACAGAAAGGAGAGTGGGTAAGTGTGTTGGCGCCCTGTAGAATCCCAAGGTTGGAAGGGGCCTTCACGGTCACCCAGGGTCATCACTCACCCAGTGGGAACTCTCAGGCACCTGAGTCAGATGATAACCTGTGCCTCCTCCCCAGAGATTCTGAGTCAGTGGAGCCATGAGCTGGAGCCCAAGCAACCCCCAACCCCATTTTAACAAGCTAATTGATAGTCTCTGCTCCAAAGCAGAGAGGAGGAGCTCCCTTCCCTTATTCAGCCAGATTGTTGTGTGCATCCTGTGTTTTAGGTGCGGGTCAGGTAGATGGGGATGATGTCATTCACACCTGGGGCTAACTCTGAAAATGTATGGACTTCATGGGGAGAGACAAGTGGAGGGATGTGCTAGAACAGGACATGGAAAGAGCTGCTGGAGCTAGAGGGAGGCATGTGGCTCTGCTCCGGGAGCTTGAGGAAGACTGCCCCAAAGGTGTGGCAGGAGCTGACCTGTGAAGGAAAGTTCTCCTTCCCTCTGCATCCCAGGCAGAGGAAACCCATGTGCAAAGCCTGTGGGTGAGGGGAGCAGTGTCAGGCATGGATGTGAGAAACACAAGCCAGGGCCAGGTGGGAAGGACCGGAGCCATACTCATCTTGGTTTTAAAGAAAAGAGAGGGGATGCCTGGGTGGCTCAGTCGTTAAATCCCTGCCTTCAGCTCAGGTCATGATCCCAGGGTCCTGGGATTGAGCCCCACATCGGGCTCCCTGCTGGGTGGGAAGCCTGCTTCTCCCTCTCACTCCCCCTGCTTGTGCCCTCTATCACAATCTCTCTCTGTGTTACATAAATAAACTATTAAGAAAAAAAAGAGAGAGGGTGTCAGGTGGTCACCAATTTTCTCTGGGCTCCCCCTGCTTCTACTATGGCCCTCTTTCCTTCTGAGTCGGTAGCAGTGTAAACAGGCATTTGATCAGGGTGCCCTTGAGCCATAAGAGAGACCCTAGCAAAATGACCTGGGGACACAGAGGAAGGAGCAGTGAATTCTAACCTGAGTCTCTGGAAAAATTTCATCGAGGTGGCAACACTTGAGCTGAACTTTGAAAGATGGTTACAAGAATTAGTGTCCCAGCTGAGCAAATAGCATGTGGAAAGGTCCAGAAGCCAAGGAACTGGAGGGTTGTCTGATGTGGTATTAGGGTGGGTAGTGACATGGGAAATGTGGACCGAGATCATGAACACCTTGACCGTGCTGGGCCAGGGGGTGGTGAGTGTTCTTCTGTGTCTCTAGTCACCACTCATCCAACTGTGCATGTTTGAGAAGTACAAAAAGGCACCCTTTCCTGTGGGTAGGCAGAGCCTTGCCTGGGGCGAGAAGGGCTTAGCTAGTAAAGTTCTGGTTAGACTGCAGGCCCCTCCTGTGTGGGTGCCCTTAGCAGCCTCGGCTACAAGTCATTGAAGATTTTTGAGCTGCAAAATGTCACGGTTTGGTTTGGGTCTTGGATGGTCACTCGGAGATGAAGGAATGGTTGAAGTATGGAGTAGGCACCTTGGGGCAGAGGAGAGAAGCACATGAGATGGGGAGGAGCTCAGGGAGAGGAGGCCTGGAGGTGGGCCTGATTTGAGCAAGAAGGGAGGTAGGGGGGTTGTTTTTGGGGCACACCCTCAGCCAGCTGGGCCAGAGGACGTGGTGGCCCCAAGGGTGGCAAGTGGGCCAGAGCAGAGGGCAGAGGAAGTGAGCACAAGGCCCCACCCTTGGGCAGGCTCCTGACTGTTCCCTCACCTACCCCCAGAGCTGGGGGATCTTCCTCTTGTCCGCCTGGATTTCTCCTGTAACCGTGTCTCCCGCATCCCGGTCTCCTTCTGCCGCCTCAGGCACCTGCAGGTCATTCTGCTGGACAGCAATCCTCTGCAGAGCCCACCGGCTCAGGTGAGGGGGTGGTTTGGGCTAGACCAGGGGGATAGGGCTGAGAATAGGTAGGAGTTGGGAGGTGAGTTCCTTTAGTAGCCAGGCAGGATCTGGGGCAGCCCCCTTCCCTTAACCCCTACCATGTGCCTCCTTATACCTAGATCTGCCTGAAGGGGAAACTTCATATCTTCAAGTACTTGTCAACGGAAGCTGGGCGGCGTGGGGGTTCTGCACTGGGGGACCTGGCTCCTTCCCGCCCGCCGAGTTTCAGTCCCTGGTAAGTCCCAGGTGGGAAGGAAGGAAGCCCCTGGTTACTTCCTGCCCCTTCCTGGCAGCATGGACTCCATTTTTTGGTGGGAGAATGAGGGGTTGCCTGGTACTGGCCTGATGAGTTTTTCCTGGCTGGCGCTAGCCCTGCTGAGGACTTATTTCCGGGACGTCGGTACGATGGCGGGCTAGACTCAGGCTTCCACAGCGTGGACAGTGGCAGCAAGAGGTGGTCTGGAAATGAGGTAAGGGCCTCCCTTCTGCTCCCAGTGGGACATTGGGGATCTTGGCTCAGTGGGAGAACCTCTGAGTCGGGACCCTTTGCTTGGTGCCTCGGAATATCAGAGTGACAGTGTCTGGAGTGGTCTTCTTACCTTGCCCAAGTATCTCGGGGAAGGGCTGGATTAGCAGCAGACCCCAAGGGCATGAACCCTGTTGAACCCCGGTAGAGCAGCTCTACCGTTTTTGCATTTCTAGTCAACAGATGAATTTTCGGAGTTGTCCTTCCGGATCTCAGAGCTGGCCCGGGAGCCTCGGGGGCCCAGGGAGCGGAGGGAGGATGGCTCTGGTGAGTGGTGGGGTCAGAGTATGGGGCGTGGGGTAATGTACGAGTGCCTGAAGGCCTCAGATGCTTGCTGACATGCTGTGGCCTCTCCAGCTGACGGAGACCCTGAGCAGATTGACTTCATTGACAGCCACGTGCCTGGGGAGGACGAGGAGCGAGGCACTGCTGAGGTGAGGGTCTGGCTCCTGGCCGTGTGCGGGTCCTGTGCAGTATGCATGAGCCCCGTAGCTTGGGGGAGCCCTCCCTCGACCCCTCTGCTGCTCTTTTCTTAGGAGCAGCGGCCACCAGAATTAAGCCCTGTGGCAGGGGACGCCGAGAAGGCACCAAGCAGCAGGTACCCCAGAGCCTCCTGTGCCCGCCATTCCTCCCTTTACGCCATCCCCCTGGACCCTCGCTCCTCTCCCCTGACATGGCTCTGCCTCACTGGTCCTGCCTCTACCCTCAGGCGGGAGGAGCCAGCTGGGGAGGAGCGGCGGCGCCCCGACACCTTGCAGTTGTGGCAGGAGCGAGAGCGGCGTCAGCAGCAGCAGCAGCACAGTGGGGTGTGGGGGGGCCCCAAGAAGGACAGGTATGGGCAAGGGGGCAGAGTTGGGGTGGGGCCTCCAATGGGTACAAGGGCCCTGGAAATGAGGGGAAATGAGCCCCCAGAAGCTGTTCTGCCCCTTGGAGTTGGCAGGTCCCTTGCCTGTGCTGCTCACCCCACATTTCCTTCATTTTCCAGTTTTCTGAAGCTGGGGATCAGGGCTGCTGGCGGAGGGGCCACTGCCTCGTCCACTCAGGCCTCCTACGAGTACGTGTCCTCCCAGATCCACCTCCCTGAGCTCCGTCCCTACACGCCGTCTCCCTGCCCATCCCCTCTAACTCGCTTTCTTTGTCCATCTTCAGTGGCATGTCTAAGTCCAGTGCCACCCAACTGGGAGCTTCAGGAGGTCAGGGAGACCCTGCCCCCACCTCCCAGGAGCCCCTCCCTGCAGCTGGACCAGGTGGGACAGGGACTGGGGGAAGGGGGACTGTGTAGGTGAGGGGATGGCTCAAGCCTAGTGGCCTGAGGAAAGAGTGGGACTCTGAGGGGTGTCTTTTCTCACCTGTCCCTGGCTTTGGCCCCCAGCAACAGTGCCTGCTCTCCGGCCACTTGGCTCCATTCAGAGACCAAACAGCTTCCTCTTCCGTTCTTCCTCTCAGAGTGGCTCAGGTGGGTTTCCCTTGTCCCCAGTGCTAACCCAGCCTTCACCCCTGGACTGTGGACACCCTTGGCTTGGGAGTTCTCTAGTCTATTGTCCCTTTGTGTTGAAAATCCTACAAGCACAGAGGCAGGAGATGTGGGTGCCAGACACTGTGACCCAGCTAGGAAGTTGGTGGCGAGTGGTAGAGACAGCCCACATTCCTCCTTCCTCTCCAGGCCCTTCCTCACCAGACTCTGTCTTGAGACCTCGGCGATCCCCCCAGCTTCTGGATGAGAAGGAGCTGATGGCACAGCTGCGCCAGGTAAGAGGTGGGATCTGCGGAGCTGGGCAGGGTAGGGAGTTGAGGGTTGCACTTGGCCTCCTCACCGCACCTTGTGGGTAGTTCCACTGAGGACACAAGGGGCAGGTGGGAGCCCCCATGACCCCGACTGCTTCCTCCCTCCTCCTGCCTCCCAGGTCCTTGAGTCAAGGCTGCAGCGGCCCCTGCCTGAGGACCTGGCAGAAGCTCTGTCCAATGGGGTCATCCTGTGTCAGCTGGCCAACCAGCTGAGGCCCCGCTCCGTCCCCTTCATCCACGTGCCCTCACCTGCTGTGGTCAGTTCAGTCCCAGGGTGGGAGGTAGGGGATGGGACAGAGGATGGCCAGGGCCTCTCCCTTACTTTCTTCTCTTTTTCCTTTCTCATCCTCCCCCAGCCAAAACTTAGTACTCACAAGTCTCGGAAAAATGTGGAGAGTTTCTTAGAAGCCTGTCGAAAAATGGGGGTGCCTGAGGTATGGGGGGTACATTCTTTAGAGCCTGGGGCTGGTCCCTGCTATAAAGAGTGGTGACATCTGGGGCTCAGCTGAGCACTCAGCATGGGTGACAGGGTTCCATTCACAGGGGCGGTTTGCTCCCCAGAAGGAAGCATGTCCGCACATCCCCTTCCTGCATGCCTCCCTTCCCTGCACTCTGCATGTTGGTGTGGCTCAGGCCCTGGCACGTGAGGGCAGGGGCGGGAAGGGTTGTCTTGCTGCTGCTGCTGAGGTCTGCTGTTTGTCCTTGTCTATCTGTCCCTACTCTCCTTTCCTAGGCTGACCTGTGCTCGCCCTTGGATCTCCTCCAGGGCACCGCCCAGGGGCTGTGGACCACCCTGGAGGCTGTGAAGCGGGTGGGGGGCAGGGCCCCCCTGCCCCTCTGGCCCCCCTCTGGCCTGGGCGGCTTCATCCTCTTCTACGTGGTCCTCATGCTGCTGCTCTATGTCGTCTACACTCGGCTCCTGGGTTCCTAGGACCTGAAGTTACCCTTTGTCCCCACTTCCCATCGCCCTATTTCTATTTATAACTCCTGTGACCCCAGTTCCTACCAGTGGTGCCTTCAGCCCCTACCAAAGACACTAGTGAACCCCCTCCCCTCACAAACACTGACCTCAGAGGCCCCACTCTGGTGCACCCAGACCCTGGGCCCCCGGCCTCTGGCCACCCCCTGTAGCCCCTTCCCTTCCCTCACCTCTCAGTGCTGATGGTGCCTTCATTCCCTCCAGGCCCTGCCCGCTACTCCCTCAGAGGGTAGATCTCAACCTTCCTCCTTGTGCCGCCCCCCACCCCCCCACTGTTATGGGGAGCTAAATTATCTATATTTTGTAGAGAGAACTCTATATTTGTAGGGGATACAGGGGCCCAAGCTGGGTCCCTGTCTCTGTGTATAAATTGTACAGACCGTTGCCGCCTGTGTGTGTGTGTGTGTTTGCGTCTGCTCCTGGTGTGGCCAGGCCCAGCCCTGGCCATGCCCCTGGGGCGCTATTTGTCAGCCTACCTGTTCCAGCATTTCCCTCTGGAAATGATAGGTCTCTCCTCCACTGAGCCTTGGCCTCCTGTGTCATCACCCTTCCGTTACCTGCTGGCAGCTTCCTTGTATCTCGTTTGTCCCCAGGCTGTGTCCAGGGTACCCCTGACCTTTGCCACCTCCACCTTGAAGGGCCATCCTGTCATTCCTGTTTACCCAGGCTTCTTTAGGGTTTCTCCCAACCCTGCCCTCTTCTTGAGAAGGGCAGGGAAGCCAGAGAACAAGGTGACAAGGGGAACTTAACCTGGGCCCCTCCCCCCAGGAGTCCCTGTGCCAGCCCCACCACATCTTGGAAGAGGAGGGGGCCCCGGGAAGGGGCCTCTCCTACATCGCTGCTGTCATCCACGCACTGCTGGAACGGCCATAGGGGTCGAGGTCGGGGCTCAGGGCTCCGACCCCGCTGAAAACCGAGGAACAGAGAAGACTGCCGCGCCGGGTTCTGCTCCCTAGCAAGGACTCTGGTGAGGGCGGCCTCGGGCTTGGCCCTGTTACTTGGGCGCCCTTCGGCCCGCCCGAGGGGTTGGAAGCCCGCCGGCCCAGCAAGGCGCTTGGCTGCCTCTGGGTGTGGCCGAGGGTCTGGGATAGAAGACGGGCGCTGGATGTTGTGTCAAGTGCAATAAAGAAGCAGCTGGGCCCTCTAGGTTGCCCCTCAGGTGTGAGTGTGTGTGTCCGTCTGCGAATGAATGCGGTGCGTCGCGGGGAAGGAGGCGGCTCCATGTAGCCGACAGAGTTCTGCAGCTGACCTCACACGGCGCTGCTCTAACGTGTCTGGCGGCGCGCGGACCCGCCCCCGCCAACCCCACCGCCAGGGGGCACCCGCGAGATGCCGGCGGGAGCGCGCGCCACGTGGCCCGGAAACGCGCTGGTCGCTGGCGTGGTCGCGAGGTCCTGCGAGGTGGGCCGGCGGCGTGGGCACGTGGGGCGAGAGGGCAGGCCGCTGCGGGAGGAGGGGGCCGCGTGGGGCTGGGAGAGGCGGGGTGGGCGGCGTGGACCGCGCGGACGAGGGTCCCATAGGTGCTGCCCCGCGCTGCCCTCCCGCCCCCGCCCCAGACGCGGCATGTTGCCCCGGCCGCCTCAGCTGTCGGACTCGGGCAAAGAGCAGGCGCCCGAGGAACAAGACCCCTCGGCGGGCAGTGACCCCGGCGAGGCCTGGACCTCTGGAGAGGAAGAACTGGGGGAGCCAGGAACTCCCCCACAGGACAGGTGAGGGGCTCCGCCGCAGGGAAATCCGACAGGGGGCCCACGGTGTGAGGAAACCTCCAGAAGTGCTGAGACTCTCTGCCCCAGGCCCCCGTGGCCCTGCCCCAGAGATGAGGGGGAGGCTGTGACGGGTGCACCTCGGTACCCCCCCTTCCCCCCCAGCCCGCAGCCCTGGTCCCGAAGGCCTTCCTGGAGCCGGAGAGAGCAGCTGCTGCCGCGGGCCCCCCCAGGCCTGGCTGCTGAGCAGCCCCTGGGACCCCCAGGTAGGTACAGAACTTGCTTTACTGGCACAGGCACCTTTCTGCTGACTCCTGAGCCTGTTTTAATCTCAAGTGTTCTCTCCCCCAGTTGCCCTTCCCCCCCAGATGGCCTGGGAGGTGGCCCCCTCAAGGATAACTGTTCTACCCCCATGGGACCCCAGCTACAAGGCTAAAGCAGGACCTCGGCTGGTGTGGGTGAGTTGGGAGTGTCTCTGGCTCTGGCCTTGGGAGGCGGCTGGGATGCCCTGGGAGGCGACCGACGCTCCAGTGATCGATCCTGCCTCTTCCACAGGGGCCCAGCTGTGCGTCAGGTGCCTCCTTCTCAGGCCGGACCCTGTGTCATCCCTCATTCTGGCCGCTGTATGAGGCAGCCTCAGGCCGGGACCTCAGGCCCCTGGCCCCAGCAACAGGGCATCAGAACGGAGAGCAAGCACCTAGGGATGCCGGTACTTCGCTTGACCCCCAGGCTCTGGGGGCGCCCTGCATGAGCTCCTCCGGGAACCTGTGCGCCCCTCGCTGGTGTGGGAACCCCAGCCTGCTGCCATACCAGCTTCTCCTCTCCAGGGTTCCCAGTGATGTGCCCGGAAGATGTCTTTCTGTCAGACCCGCTGCTGCCCTGTGGCCAGCGTGTCCCCCTGTACCTGTCTAAGGCCTCTCAGCAGGTGAGTGGCAATTCCTGTTCTGGTCTCACGCTAGTCCTCCTGCAGGGCTGGGGAGGAGACACTCCGCCCTTCTCTCTCCTCAGGTCATGGGCTCTCTAAAGCTGCTGCTCCCGCCTCCTATCATGTCTCCCTGGGTCCTCCGCACCCCATCCCCGGGCTGCTCCACTGCCTGGCTCAGTGGGCCTGAGCTGATTGCCCTTACTGGCCTCCTGCAGATGAGCCAGGGAGCTCCGAGACCTGCCTCCTCGGGGGCTCCCATGCCCTCTGCTGGCTCCCCAGACCCTGTATCTGACCACCCAGGCCCCATTAGGAGCCCCAGCTGTTCTCACTGCACTGATTCATCTGTCCCACAAATCCCAGATGCCCACTGAACATAGGTCTTCTGTGGGCAGAGTGGGTCTCCTACTCACCCAGACAGGTTCTGTTGACAATAAAGTGTTTTGGTTTGCAGACAGGCTCCTTTGTAGCAAGTGAGTAGCTGAGTGAGGCATGGAGACAGGGATGGGTTCTCTTCCTCTATATGGCTTAGACTGTTCTCCCCTCAAATTCTTGTTACTCATTGGTCACCTCTGCAGCGGGGCAGGGAAACTCATGGATCTAAAACCTTTCCATGCTGACCAAGCAGGACCACTTTAATAGGGCATAGGGCATGGGGTGTGGGAGTCCACAATACAGTATATGGAAAACAAGTATATGGAAGCAAGAAGTCCATCAACTCCACCAGGCTCCAGAGAAGGGAGAATTGTGTGAACACGTGGTTGTCACTGGAAGAGGGAAATTAGGGAGGAAGGGAGTGGCATGGCACTTTGGGGAAGCAGTAAAGATAAGGTATCTGGTGCTTCAACCCTCTTTCTCTGGGGCCCTGGGGTCGGGACTGGTTCTTTGGGTGGGAGGAGATACAAGGCAGGCCCTGCAGGTGTGGGGTGGGGAGGAGCAGGTCCTTTTGGGACAAGTCATGGAGGCGGGGCTGGGGGCCAAGGCTGACCTGAGACTCTGGAGTGATGCTGTAAGGAACTCTGCCAGGAAAGAAAGGATCAGGGCTTTGGCTGAGAAAGCCTGGAGTTTGTAGGGTTTTGTGGGTAGGAAGGGGGGGAGGGTGGTTCTAGAATTTTCTCCCTTAAAAGAATCCAGCTTCATGGGGAGCCTTTCCTGAAGATTTCCCAGGTACTACATCTGGAAGAAGTGGATGGGCAGCAGGCCCTAAGGGGCAGCTCAGAGCTCCTAACAATTGCAGGTCCTAGGGGGTCTGAGAGCCCCTCTACTTTGGGAACAGCTTGGGGGTGTTGAGGGGAGCAGGCAGGAAGGCATTCATAACTTTGCCCTGTTTTCTCCCCTCCTGCCCATCCATCCCTCAGCCAGACAGGGTGGGGCTGCCTTATCTCCTCACCCGAGCCTCTCTGAGGTTCTGGAACTCGATATGGGGATAGCTGTGCTGCCAGTTCCTGCTGTCACCTGGGTAATCACCTGGAACATCCAGTGAAGGGATCAGGTCCAGGTCAGCATAGTTGAGGCGGCCATTGAGCGGTTCTTGTATGGCAGTGCCCATTCCTAAGTAGTCCGGGGCTACATACTTGATGCACATGTACTCCCCTGCTAGCTCTGAAGGTGGCTGGAAGGCAGGATGAGCCCTTCCTGGTCCCCAGTGTTCCCTGATGCTGTGACAGGGAGCTTGGAAGGAAGGTCCAGGCTCCCAGGCCCCGGGCTTATAGAAACGGGCCAGGGTCAGGAACGGGCCAAGTTCTTGTCTTGGAGGACAAGAACCCTGGTAGGAAGCGGCTCGTAGATATTTGATGCCTCTGCAACTGCCGAATGAGTCCTGGGGAGCAGTGTGGGCACAGGCCCTAAGGCCAGGAGGCGCCATCACCATGTAGCCACCTGTTTTCGCCACCTCCCCATGGGCTAGTCGCTGCCAGCTCCACTGGCTAGGCAGCCCCCTCCCTGCTCCAAGTCCTCTGGGTTCCAGGCTGCCATCACCAGCCTCTTGAGGGTTGCTTTCCCCGCTTCTCTCCCCCAGGCTCCTGTGCTAGCTCTGCTGGTTGCAGAAGGTTGGGAGGCAGAGGGTCTGTAGTTGGGGGGTGCCTTCGCAGTGGCTCAGCCCTGCCGCCGGCACCGCCATCCCCTAGTCACTTCATGGCGGCCAATATGGTCTCGTGAATGCTTTGGGCCACCACAGCATCCAGCGCCTGTAGCCACAGCTCCCCGGGACCTATGGGCGCCGCACCTCCAGGAAGAAGGAGTCTGTGCGGCTGCAGTGGCGCACACTGAGCAGGGACAGGCACAAGGTGGGCGGGGGCAGCTGCCGCGGACCAGAGGCATGGTCATTGATACGGGTTCCCTCTGCAAGGCACCGAAGCCATGACCCTTCCTCAAAGTGAGGGAGTGAGGCAAGGCCCGGTCATCGATGCAGTGCAGCTTTGCCTTCTTTGTTCTCCCTTTTCACCTGATTAGTTTTGAAAAACACTTCTCTATTTACAATTATATTAAACCTCTCTCTGCTCCTACTTTTAGCTTGCTTACCTCAAGCCTCAAGTTTCACCCTACCCTTTTAAGACATAATAGAGATAATGAGAAAAACAATCATGGTAGTATGGTGGTTGCACTGTAACTAGCTTAGCTCAAATAAAAGAAATCTCGTAACCACATGACTGCATACTCACCTCCCTGCATTTAGGGGAGGCAGAAAGTTCTGATAGGATAATGACTGTCAAAAACCACCTGAGCAAGACACCTGATGTGCATCAGTAAGGATCTGTCTTTGTAATTGTTCTTTAGATTAGACTTTAACCAAAACATGCTATAAATAACCCTGAGAACAATGTTTTCAGGAGATCCTCACAGCACTTTTCAAGTCCGGTTCTCGCGGGGGCCATCCCCACCTTTTTGGTCCCCACCGTTGCTGGGGCTGGCCCCCGGCAGGCAGTGAAGCCTGGGTGTCCCCAGAACCTCCGACCTTGGTCAGAGCTCAGCACCCCTGAACCCAGGCACAGGCAGTAGCAGCTGCTGCCCAAGCCTAGTGTTGGCCCCAGTCACTTGGGCCACAGCGTCTCCTGCCAGACGTCCTGAAATGGAGTGAGAATCTAGGCACCCACACCGGGGTCCTCATGGAAGCTGGGACCTGGAGAGAGGGGGATGGGCCCTCCCCAGAGACCACCACCTCCACTCCACCTCTGAGTCTCAGTCTCTACTCTGGCCACTATACTGCCTTTGGCTGGGGATGAAGCCTGGAGGCGGTGGCCCCGTGGTGGAGGTGGGGGGGTGTCACAGTCGGCTCTTGGGCGGGGAGAGGGGCCGGGTTGTTGTACTGTGCCCTGGGAATTAAAAACGTGTAAACACTTCACTTTTGAACCTGCTTTCGGAAATTTATGGAGAGGAACAACCCAAGATTAAACTAAACTCGCCATCACCCAGTCCCCGGTCCCCTACCCCGGCTCCGCCTGCCGAGGGCTCTGGCCTCAAGCAGGGGGCTGTACCATGCCTGCTGCTCCGCATCGCAGGCCGCCGCCACGCCCAGGATGCGATCGCGCGTGTAGTGAACGATCACGTGGCGCTGGCGCGCGTCCACGCGCTTGCTGATGGTGCACGCACCCGCCAGGCTCACCCTAAGCTTGGGCGGGGCTTGCGCTGCGCGGAACAACTTCTCGCTCTAGTAGCGTTAGAGGCGCTTCCACAGGTGGCCGCACAGCCGCACGTCAGCTGGACAGGCCCCGGGGCCGCGGCAGAACCAGCGGCATGTCGGCCGGCTCGGACTCCGGGGCGGCCATGGGGCCCTCACCTCCGGGCTTTATCCTCAGCCAAAGGCAGTATAGTGGCCAGAATAGGGGCTGAGACTCAACAGAGGTGGGGTGGAGGTGGTGTCCTGACAGGTGGCCACCTGTCTTCATGTCCAGCGTCTCGCCCCTGCTCCGGACTTGAAGTTTGGGACAGGGAGTCTGCAGGGGCCCCTCGCTGCCCATAGCGTGTGCCCCAGTGGCTGCCGGTGGCCTGCGACCCGCGGGGCTCCAGCGGCCTCCTCCGAAGCTTGACCCCGGCCAGCTCCCCACGCTTCCAACCACCTCCTGCCTCCTCCCTCTGCGGAGAGTCCTCACCACCCCGCGGGGTTAACCCTCGCACGTCCGTCCGGGGCGCTGGACGTCAGGCGGTGGGACTGAAGTCTGATTGGAAAAGTCTGGGAGAGGTGGCCTCCGCCCCACCCCCAAACACCTTGGGCTGGGATTGCAGGGGCGGGGAGTGTGTGGGAATCTCCAGGGATCTGAGCTGACTAATAGGGGAGCAGTGAAGTGAGGCCAATGTGAGTGGAACTGCGTCGGGAAGCGATTGCGCTGGTGGCAGAGTCCGCAGTACTGGCGATTAGGGGACGGCCCTTCCAGGCGTGTGCCTTCTGTGCTTGCCACTTCCCAATCTAGGCGTCCACCACCTATGTCCACCTCCCCACCCCCCGTGGTTCTATAGTCTTCCTTTCCAAGCCAGCCTAGTTGCCAGGGCCACCAAGCATTTGTCTGTGCTGATTTCAGAACAGCTGGAGGTTCAGGTTCTCTCTGAGTTTAGGGTGATAGGAGGGGGGGTCTTCAGATAGGTTAGCTTTTGGATGCATAGACCATACCACCAGAATTCCAGTCAAGGGACCACTGCAGGACAACCTGTGAAGAAACCATTTCTTAGGGGCACTTCCCTCTCACTGCCCTCATTCCCTTCTCAGCTGTCCAAAAATGCCACCATGGGCCACCTGAAGGCTGTGAATAGAGGTGCAAACTCTCTGGGGGAGACACTCTTTGCCTCTTACGTCCTAAGATTTTGAAATAGGTTTGAGATTCAGACATTTTACATGACCCCTCTTCTGATCCTTTCAAGGACCACAGAGACTCCTGCTGGGGGTGATGGCACTGGTCACTGTCCACTCTGCAATACACACCAGGAGCTGACGCATGGCTGGGAGCCTTAGAGGACTTTGTGCTATCACTCTCATGGCAAGTAAGAGCTGAAGTGGGGAGAGGGGGTGAAGGTTGAGGAGGGAAGTGTGCAACTGAGGCCCCTGTTAAAAGATGGCATATGGGGAGGAGGGGCTACAACAAGAGTACTGAAGCAAGGGAAGCCCGTTCGCTGTCTCAGACTACTCCCAAAGGCCATGGCAGTCTGAGCTGGGAGGAAAGGCCTTTCCACCCATGCTTCTCCATTTCCCAGGCCTGTGAGGAAGGGACGCTTCTTGAACACTGGGGTAGCCAGTGCGGCAGTGTGAGTGCAAGCTACGATCCTTGAACATCTTTTCAAGGGTCATGTTGAGAGTGAGATGCGTAGAACCAACCAGCATGGTGAGGATGGGTGTCTGGCTGGTAGGCAGGTGGTGCCCAGTGCCCCCACCAGGTGCACCTGGGTCAGCTCATGCATGCACTGGGGCTAGTGGCAGCTACTGCTTTGGGTGGTTATTGGCCAAGGAGAGGCAGGTATGTGACAGACATATAAGCAGCTAAACAAACAGCAGTTATGTTCAAGGCCACTGCCTCCAGTGTGGTAGCAAGAGCAAGATCTGCAGACCCCGCTTTCCCAGGCTTGGTGCTGCTTGGAACAAGCCATTCATAGGGCCTACGTCATAGGCTGTGCTCCTGGCCTGGAGTCTTACTCTCCAGGCTTGATTTGAAGCTACCCACAGGAGGCCCTCTTCATCCCTACTCCTTCCCACTCCCCATCAAGCAGGCCACCCTACAGCACCCCAATCTTTGTGAAATCACGGCTGCCTCAGAGACCAGCTCCAGGCCACCTTATGTCACTGAACCCCCAAGTGCTGGGCACAGATGGGAGTGGGAAGGAGCAGGGATCTGAGCATCTGGGCTCTGGGCAGGCAGCCGCAGCTGTATGGGTTGGCCAGCATCACCAAGGTGAAGCGTGCTACGTACCAGGAAAAGCCTGGAGCCAAACAACTGGCCTAATCAGTAGCCCTAACACCACCACTGCCCTTGGCCCTACCCAGATAGATTTATTTTAGCCTGTTGCCGTGGTAACTCCAGCTGCTCCCCAGGGACAGGAAGTGGCAGAACCTCAGCTCTACTAGGTGAGAACACCTCCCCCTAAGCCAAGAGGTCTCCTGTGCATCCATCCCTCTGCTGAGTGCAGGGTAGTCCTGGGATGGGATCTTCACATTCTAAATCCCTATGGAGGAATCTTGTTACCAGTGACAGGAGCCTACAGGAAGGAGGCTGGGGAACTCAGGCTGGGCTGTTCCTGTCAGCCCCTCCCTCCCCCACTCTGGAGTTCTCCCCACACTGTGGAGCAGAATGCAGGGATAGCCTCCATCTCAGACTTCCTTCAGCTTTTCCCCACGATGGCTCCCAGCCTCAGTGTGTAGAGAATGGAGTTCTTCACAGCGGTCCTGGGGACTGGCTCCTGTATTCTCACCCATTGGGGCAGGTGACCTGCCCAAGGCTAGTCTGCAGAGTATGGCCACAGCATCAGCTGCTTGGTCAGAAGCCCTGTGGGAGTCGGGCAAGCTCCGCAGTGTGCCTAAAGCTCCACGTTTGCCTGCAGCGGAGTTGGGATGTGTGACCACAGACAGCACAGTGCAAGGACGGGCTGGGGGCGAGGTAGGAGGAACACAGCCCAGTCATTCAGACATTCTTTAGGAGGCCAGGGATTTTTCCATTCTTTGCTGCTTGCCTGAATACAGGGGCCCCAGGGAGGCGGCACTGGGGCTACTCCATGCCAGGAGAGGCAGCTGTGGTCCTCATCTTGGCCTGTGCCCAGGGAACTCGGGTTTTCTGTCCTGAAGTTGGAGGCTGACCCAGTGTAACTTCTCTGACTGGTTATCCTACCAGAGGGAGTCCATGTTGGACAGAATGCCCCAGGGCGCAGGCAGGGTGGCCGCAGAGAGATCCTGGACCCAGGCATCAAGCAGTAAGGAGATCCTTGGGAAACAGCAAGAGTGTGAATGAAGGGCCCTTTCAATTTCGCCTCCAAACCTCAGTGCTTTTTGTTAGGAAAGGAAGTTAGGGTGGCTGGGGAAAAATAAGAAAGGCCTTCCTCCTACAGACAACAGACCAGCTTCCTTCCCTTCCTGATTCTAAGCAGAGAAAATGGGACACAGAGACAGGGAGAGGGACAGAGAGATAATCAAGTGGGACAGAGAAAAATACTGGGAGAAGGGGTGATGGAAGAAGGGAAGGGGCTGGGAGAATGGGAACACGGACCTAAGACAGGATGGGTTCTGAACCTAGCAAAGGGGAGGGGAGGCCACCCCTGGCTGGGTAAATAGCAGCAGCTAGAAATATTTCTAGAGAAGTCCTCAAAGTAAATAAAGTGATAACACAGTCCCCATCTCTCATTGCTGTTCTGCTGTTAAAGGTTATTGGGTGGAAAGACCCAGAGAATCCCAAGATGAATAGCTGAAGGGCCAGAGTCCCTGCACAATGAGGAAAAGGGAGGAAGGTCTCTTGATGGCAAAGCTGCATGCTGGGCCTCTCCTCTGCCACGTGAGGTGTCTAACCCACACTGTCTACCTTGTACCCAAACAGCCCAGACACCGTGGCTGTTGACACAACACACTCTGGTGAAGAGTCTGGGGAGGGCCGACGATGCACGGGAACGGTCTACTCCTGTACTCAGGTCCCAGCATCTCCACCTTGGAGCTGACACCCCCAGGGGAGCCTAACTCCCATTGCTAACCAGGTCTGGCAAGGAATTCCTGTCCTTGGCCCACAGCATCAGCAGCTTCACTGACCCAGCAGTCATGGGGTGGGGGGTGCTGGAACTAACCCAAAGTGAGACCAGGAGAGCCATTTCCTTTTTCTTTCAAATGCAGTTCTTTTCCAACATTGCCTGCCACAGCTTTGGTGCAGAGAACCTGGGGGTGGGGGAGGCACATGGGAAAAAGAAAAAAACCAGCCAACTGCACAAAGCCTTTCCCTGGAAAAGCCCAGGCTCTGGGGTTAGGACTTTTGACTGCCCTCCCCACCACCTCTGGAGCTCCAGCTTTGCTGGTAGAGGCACAGATGGGGGTCCGTTCCATTCCCCACGTGAGAGAGCTGTCTGGGAGCAGGAGAATGGCGGCATGTATATATAGATCTCTATGTGTGTGCGCGCATGTGTGTATATAATAGACTATATTAGAAAATTCTCTATGTATAAATATAAAACACTGGTATCCAAACATGACACCATGGCAAACTAAAGTGCTTAACAGGAGTTGGGCATGTCTAAGTAGTAGGTAGAACTATTATTCATCCTCAGTACCCAGGATGAGGGAGGGAGCTGGGGAAGCAAAACCATGGAGGACCTCCTGGCCTGGTGGGGGTGAGGAGAAAAGAGGGGTGCTGGCCCAACCCAGGGCACCAAGGGCACCCTGCACCTGCCCCACCCCCAGCCTTCTCAGCCTGTCTGATCACTGTCCCAGGTCAACACCATGCCTCATCTCCACCTTGACCCATTTTTCCCACTCTGCTTCTATCCACAAGGAGACCAGCACTGGAAAGTTTGGGATGCGGTAAGGCTTGCTCCCACAGGGGAATGTTGGTCAGTCTGTGCCCACAGCTTCCTCTGCCCACACGGTTGGGAGTGAAGGGACCACTATATATGCTGAGGGCAGGAGAGGAGGATTACTGTCATTATAATTAATAATTTGAGAAATCAAATGCGATCACTCCTCTAGGCCAGGCCCTGCCTTCTCTCCTCTTGGGCCTCCTGCCTGGGTGAGGGCTAGAGGGAGGAGGGGAGGAAGCCTTGGGGGCAGCTGACCTGGGAAGCTTTCCTTTTATCTGCAAGCCCCAAGCGAAGCATTAGCACCTCCACCATCCCCAAGACCCCTTCCCCTTAGAACAAGGCTCATTCTGGTCTCAGACCCACAGAAATGCCACAGGCAAATGGTCACCAGAGCTCCTGGGAGTAGAGGGGTGCTAGAGGGCAGGGAAGAGGCCCCCCCTCCAGGACACAGTGCTACAAGAATGGGTTGGTGGTTGGAGGTTTGGAGGCAAACGGGCTTGATGAGGATCCAGTCTAGAAAGAAACAACAACCACAAATTAGGGGATTAGGGGAGAAGAGCTGGAGGTCAGAGAAAAGACGCCAGTCCAGGATTCCTTTCTCCCTGAGAATTACCATGCTGAGGGTTGTGGGAAAGTCAGTGGGCTGAGGCAAACGGGGGACGGGGGGAGCGTGGGAGGCAACAGGGCCAACGGACTAACCCACTCACCCCTGCGTGGTCAAGGCAGGGCTTCCAGCCCACAGTGTCCTTTTCTCCTCCACACATTCTGTCCCTGTACCCCAGAGAGAGGCCCTATCCACACTCACCATGAAGGGGTTGGTAGAGGTCCCCGCTGGCTGGCTCAGTTGCCTCTGCCCCAGCTTGGCTGACCCTAAGTCGCTAAAGGAAGAGCCTGGGAAGCAAGAGCAGAAACTCAGCTGACATGAGCCCTGCCCTTCATGCTGGTGCTGACCACTCCGCTGGGCCTCCCTGCAGCCCTGCAGGCCAGGAGCCGCTCCCTCCCACAGCAGCAGCAAGAAGTGTGGGAAGGAGGGTATGGAGCAGTCTGAGGAGGTCTGTGGTTTCTCTGGCCGCCCCCTACTGGTCCAAAAGGGAACTAGCTCAGATGTCTGACTCTCTGATAGTCCAATGTTCATTGCCACCCCGCTGCATCCCTACAGTCCCCGCGGGTGGGGCATGGGGATAAGAAAGGAGGGTGTAGGGGCGCCTGGGTGGCTCAGTTGGTTGAGCGACTGCCTTCAGCTCAGGTCATGATTCCGGAGACCCGGGATCGAGTCCCACATCGGGCTCCCCGCTCGTCGGGAAGCTTGCTTCTCCCTCTCTCACTCCCCCTCCTTGTGTTCCCCCCCTGTCTGTGTTTCTCTCTGTCAAATAAATAAAATCTTTAAAAAAAAAAAAAAAAAGAAAGGAGGGTGTAGTCTGAATCCCTTACCATTCTGCTGCTGAGTCATCGAGGTCTGTGGGGGGAACAGTGGTGGTGGGAAGGTACTGACAAAGGCCCTGGTGGGTGGCACCGTCTGGGGGAAGCCAGGCCCAGCACTGTTCATCCCAAAGCTGGGTGCTGTGGAACAAGGACATAAAATTCAGGCGAAGTTCTGGAAGGAAGGCTGGAGAATGGTTCTTCCTAGATCTCTCCAAGATGGGGGCCATGGGACAGAGTGTGTCCCTAACCAGAGATACCAAGTAAAGTACCCTGCAGGAGCCAGGGAAGTCTTGGGCTTCCATGCAACCTAGCAAACCAGCCCTCTTCCTGCCCACGGTGGCTTGTGGCAGGGAGGGCACAGCCGTGCCAAGCAAGGGCATGGCCCAGAACTGGGGTCAGCTGCCTGCTACCTATTAAACTGAAGCAAAGTATTAGTCTTCTATGTGCCTCAGTGGTCTCATCTCTGAAAGCGGGCTGGGCCTAGGGCTGTTGGGAAAAGCAAATTGAGGGGTATAGCTCTCAGCAGTGGGATTTGCCATGCCAGTTAGCAGTGCTGGCTGCTATCAGTCTCTCTTCCCAGCCTCAAGTTTTTTTTTGTTTTAAAAAAAAAAATTTTTTTTTTTACAGATTTTATTTATTTATTTGACTGCGAGAAACACAGCTAGAGAGAGAAACACAGCTAGAGAGAGAACACAAGCAGAGGGTGTGAGAGAGGGAGAAGCAGGCCTCCTGCAGAGCAGGGAGTCCAATGTGGGACTCGATCCGGGGTCTCCGGGATCATGACCTGAGCCGAAGGCAGTCGTTTAACCAACTGAGCCACCCAGGCACCTCCAGCCTCAAGGTTTTTAAGAACAACAGCAAAAAATGCAGGGGAGGAATAGGGAGCGAGGAGATTACAACACTCCAGCTGATGAGAACAGGGACCAGGGGCAAGGCTGCAGGTGCAACACAGAAGGGAGGGGGCGGCACTGCTGAGGGGTGAGAAGGGAGAATCACTGCCACATCAGCCCCAGAACCGGCTCAGGAAGTAGCAGTCTGTTTTTCCTAATTCTGAAATTCTGATTCTGGGACTTGGGTGCTTCTACTCTTTGCCCACTAGGTGGCTTGGAAATTCAACCTGGTCTGGCCTGGTGAAGGGGGAGAAGGGGACTGATTTCAGGACCACAGCTGCCAACCGAGCTGCTTGCCACTCCTCCTGACAGTGGTGTGTGTGTGTGTGAGAGAGACAGACAGGCAGAGAGAGAGAGAAGGGAAGGAAGGAGAGAGGAATTTGCGCCCTGGAGAGAGTCAGGGCCAGGGCAGAGTCTGGAGGCTTACCTGTGGCCAGGCCGTTGGGCTGGAATGGGTTGGTGGAAGGCAGCTGGGGGAGAGCAGCAGGTACAGTGAAAGGGTTGGTGAAGGCTACTTGGGTGGAATGGGGTAGAGGAGGGAGAAAGAGAGGGTTAATCTTTCCTCATCTGGTTAATACTCGGAGGACAGCATTCCTCTCAATCTTGGTGTGCTCTTTCTCCCCCTCTCCTCCCTGCAGAGTCCCCTGTTTCCTCTTGGCCTTGGATCCCCTCCCTGGGTCGCCACAGGCAAGACTCACCTCCAAAGGCAAGCCCCGTGCTGCCGCCTCCACCAGCTGTGGCCGACTGGAGCGTGGGGACCTGGCTGGCCACCCCGAAGATGCTGTGATGTGGGCAGGGAAGTCACCACGCAGGGCACCGGGGATCAAGGGGAGAAGCAGGGGATGGCAAACCCAGTCCCGGCCGATGAAGAAGCTGAGGAGGCTGGGAAAAGCAAGGCTATGCGGCCCCACCGCAGACTCCCCAGACGTCTGGACCTACCTGCTAGGGATGCCTCCAGTGGATGCTCCGGGCGCCAGGAGGCCGCCCATATCCGCGAGGCTGTTGGGCTGACTGGCAGGTGCAAGAGGAGAGGCTGCAAATGGAGTCACCTGGCTGCTTCCTGGGTAATCATAGGAGACAGAACGGGGAGTGCTGGGGTGAGGCAGGAGGGAAGGGGCGCGAGAAGAGATGGAGGTGGGGGGAGCAGGGGAGATGAAGCAAAGTGATGGCACGAGTGCATCCACTGGGTCCTCTGAGCGCCTTTCCCCCTGGATGGTCCGGTTCAGAGGGCCTTGACTCCCGCCAAGAGTTCTAGGTAACATGGCACTTGATCTTTGTCAGCCTCCCTAGTGCTCAAAGCTGCTGCTGCTGAGAGCGCAGCCCGCCCTCCAGTTGGGCCCCTGTCCCTCCCGCTCTAGGCTGACTTGCAGTTCCCATTTTTCCCTCAAGACGTGGAAATGTCTGTCCTTTCCTCAAACCAGCATTTCCATTTCCATTTATGGATAAATCCTAGGAAGGGAGGGGCGCCTGGGTGGCTCAGTTGGTTAAGCGACTGCCTTTGGCTCAGGTCATGATCCCAGAGACCTGGGATCGAGCCCCACATCGGGCTCCCTGCTCAGCCGGAAGCCTGCTTTCCCCTCTCTCACTCCCCCTGCTTGTGTTCCCTCTCTAGCTGTATTTCTGTCTGTCAAAAAAATAAATAAAATCTTTAAAAAAAAAAAATCCTAGGAAGGGGCATGTAGAGGGGATGTGGGGGGGGGGAGCTGTGAGGGGCAGAAAGGCCCAGATACTCAGGAGCCTCTCATGGAAGGTGGAGCCCCATGCCACAGCCCACACAGACAGCTCAGCTACTATTCCAACCGGAGCTATCCCCTCTCCGGAGGCCACCCGAAGCCAGGAACTTAGATAAGGGTTCCTCTGCCCTCTCTGGTCATCACATCCCAAAAGAAAAAGCCCACATGGGAGGCTTCCGAAATAGCCTGAGGAACAAGTCCAGGAAATCCCTGTCCTTTGGAGAAAGCCTCTTTGTGTACACATCTCAGTCTGATCTCTGTGATGTTGAGACGTATCCCAGAGTCTCAACCACTATGGGCTGTTGTGAGGGTAAAATAAGGCTACAGATGGAAAAGGCTTGATTTTTATGAGTGCTGGAAGACTCATAACAAAGGAAAACATACTTTGCATGGTGTCTGCCACATGCCAGTGCTCAAATTGTCTGCTGAATGACTACGTGAGAGGTAGAGTGAAAAGAACTGGACTCCAGTCGGGGCCGTGCCCCCCGCTACTGCTACGACCTGAGCAAACCATCTTATTCTCCTGAGTCCATTTTTGCTTGCCCTCTCGTAGGACGGCTGGAAGACCACCCACCCCCAGGTAAGTATTTTCAGTAAGTATTCGGAAAACTATAAAGCATACACAACTGTGGGGTATCATCAGAGCCTGTGATATAAGAAACTACTTCGGGGGTTAGAGAAATAAGACAAGGTCTCAAAGAAAACGCGATGGCTGGCTCAGGTGGTGAACACAAGTGAACGAGATAGCCTTTCCCTGTGCTTTGTCTCTGCCTTGGATAGGAGGCTTCACCCACGGTTGCCCCCAGCCTTCAGGTTCTAACAGAACCATGTCTTCGGGTCGGCCTTCCCTGACCTCAGTCTGAATTAGAGCCTGGTTTTCCTCTCATAACACCTTGTTCTTTGCCCTCATGACACCTAACATCTTTGTGGGGACATGTGTTTGTTTCTGTATCAGCTGTGTCTCCCCCTAGTCCAACCTCACAGATGTAAGTTACAAATGTGCAGGTAATTAACAGCAGCACTGTTTGACAGCAAAAGGCTAAATATTCATCATTCGTTCTACATATCAACATGGGATAGATTAAACAAATTACAGTGTATACATAAGCAGGGCTGTTGTGTAGGCATTAAACAATGAGGAAGCTCTGTGTGCTGATAAAAAAAAGTACTACTGTTCTGTTAAAACATAAATCAAAGGGCGCCTGGGTGACTCAGAGTTAAGCCTCTGCCTTCAGCTCAGGCCAAGATCTCAGGGTCCTGGGATGAAGGCTCACATCTGGGCTCCCTGCTCAGCGGGGAGCCTGCTTCCTCCTCTCTCTCTGCCTGCCTCTCTGCCTATTTGTGAGCTCTCTCTCTCAAATAAAGAAATAAAACCTTTTTAAAAAAATTTTTTTAAGTAAAGTCTTTTTTGGGTGCCTGGGTGGCTCAGTGGGTTAAAGCCTCTGCCTTTGGCTCAGGTCACCTCAGAGTCCTGGAATCGAGGTCTGCATTGGGCTCTCTGCTCAGCAGGAAGCCTGCTTCCTTCTCTCTCTCTGCCTATCTCTCTGCCTGTGATCTCGCTCTCTGTCAAATAAATAAAAAGTCTTTTTAAAAAAATTTTATTTATTTGACAGATCACAAGTAGGCAGAGAGAGGAGGAAGCAGGCTCCCCACTGAGCAGAGAGCCCAGATGCGGGCCTCGATCCCAGGACCCTGAGATCATGACCTCAGCCGAAGGCAGAGGCTTTAACCCTCTGAGCCGCCCAGGTGCCCAGAAATAAAATCTTTAAAAAACAAAAAATAAATCAAGGTACAGAACGGTATGTCTATTATGCCTCAAGTGTGTAAAAAAAAAAAAAGAGAGAGAGAGAGAAAGAAAATAGGATAAAAGTAAGTGAAGGCCACAAGCTCCTCTTCTAGGGGCATGGTGGTGGAGAGGAGGTGAGATAGCAGCTAAGCCCCGTGGGGCTGCAGAAAGGAGGCTGGGTAACCCAAAGCCTATTTGTGGGGAAGGGGGAATGTGGTGGCAGAGGGGGAGTGGAGGGGAGACTCAGACAAGAAAACTGATGGGGAGGGGCGCCTGGGTGGCTCAGTTGGTTGGGCGACTGCCTTCAGCTCAGGTCATGATCCCGGAGACCAGGGATTGAGTCCCACATTGGGCTGCCTGCTCGGCAGGAAGCCTGCTTGCTTCTCCCTCTCTCACTCCCCCTGCTTGTGTTCCCTCTCTGGCTGTGTTTCTCTCTGTCAAATAAATAAAATCCTTAAAGAAAAAAAAAGAAAGAAAAAGAAAACAGATGGGGAAAAACCCTGTAGAGAGTGGGAAGGATGAGTGGGCAACTGTCACAAGGGAAGATACTTCTCCCCACCTCTCTCAAGAGATGAGAGGAAGAAGAGCAAGGGAAAGATAAAGACATAAGGCAAGAGAGGAATGGCCAAGCCAGGCTGGTTCTCAAGTCTGTGTTGCTCCCTGGCTCCCTCAAACTTTAGCCTGCTGTTCCCTAAGTTTGGGGCTTTTTTCCAAAGGCCCCAGAACTAGCATCTGAAGCTCCATGCTCTTCCTTCCCTAAAGGGTAAGGCTGCATTTATCCAAAGCTCTTTGGTAAGGGGATCTTCCCAGTGCTAGGCATCTCCGCTTGGACTTGGAGAAGCTCAGTCCAAGGAAGGCAGGTGCTCATGGCCGCCCTACCTGCTCTAAGGTTTTGAGGATGGGCAGCTTCCTAAGTCCCTTGGCCTTGGCCCCTCTCCTTCTCAGCCTGTGGACTTTCTACAGGAACAAGTGCTAGGTCACCATGCCACTGAGCACACTTGGTCTTGGTCTTTTCCAGGCCCCAGGCCATCAGAAAGACTGGAAGCCAACAGCCTACTGTTGAATCTTCTGATTCGCAGGGGAGCCTGGCTTTTCCCGGGCTATAACCTGGGGTATATGGAATTTCTGAGTGTGCTCACTTAGGTCAGACTCTACAGTCCTGCTCTGGGCCTTTTGGCTAGGGAGCTCCCAGGCTGGGGGAGGTGCTGTTCTTCTGTGCAGCAGCCACCAAGCTGTGTGTCTCCTGGTGGACACTAGGGGGCAGAGTCCGCCCTTGCAATGGCCAGGTGGACGCCGCAATTTTGCCGCAACTTTCCACCGGTTCTGGGGAACCTCGGAATACCTGCGCTTTTGTTTGCTTCCTCTATACTTCCAAGAGCCCCATTCCCTGTGGCTTGATCGGTATACATGCCTTCTAGCAGTTTCAGGGGAAACTGCAGTTCTAGAAACTTCCCCTCTCCAGACTCCCCCTCAGAAATGTAAAAATACAACCAGACTTGTCAGAAAAGACACCCACCTCTCACCCAATTCTCCCTACTTCATCCCCAGTAGTTCTTTATGTCTTACTCAGAGAACCACCCTCGTGATCACGGTGCGGTGGGAAGTGAATGGGAGCTGCCACTCATCAGCCATTTGGGTTTAGCCAAGTCACTGGCCAAGTTGAGCCGGTTTGGTCCGTGCAAAATGGAGATCTTTCCTTCCTCGTGGAGATAATATGGGGATGCTCCTAGTAGTGGCTCAGAAGAGTTGGCCCTGGCGGGCTCCAGACTGTCTGCTTTTCGATGACCAGATACTGGACAAAAGTTCACCCCAAGTTCAGGCAGAGAGGGCTCCTGACACCTTCCTTCTCTGCTTTAAAGGTTGGTCATTTAGGCAAGGGACTGTGACAGGCATGCATTTTTCTTTTTTAAGGTTATTTATTTACTTAGAGGGCGTGAGCATGAGTACGGGGAGGAGCAGAGGAAGAGGGGAAAAGCAGACTCCCCACTGAGCAGGGAGCCCAAGGTGGGTGCCTAGGACTATAACCTGAGTCCAAGCGAGATGCTTAACTCACTGAGCCACCCAGGCGCCCAGCAGGCATGCATTTCTGACTGGACCAATTTATAACCACCTTGTACAGGCCGCTTCCTTTCAAGCTCTCGTTCCAAGGAACACTTCCCTCTTGCTACCCTGAATATTCCTGTGCCAATTTACACTCTTACCGACGGCATGTGGCAGGGCCAGTTTCCCCACACAGTACTGGCCATTGCTAATATTTAAAACTTGTGTGAAATATAATGTGCGAAATTATTATCTGACTCTAATTTGCGTTTTCTGTGATTAGTCAGGTTGAGAACACTTTCATCCTTTTCTGGGTATTAGCTGCTTTTATCTGTTGCCCGTAATCCTATTCTTTCTCAGAGAGAGAGAGACACTGCAAGAGAGGGAATACAAGCAGGGGGAGTGGGAGAGGGAGAAGCAGGCTTCCCACTAAGCAGGGAGCCTGAGCTGAAGGCAGACACTTAACAACTGAGCCACCCAGGCACCCCTATTTATAGGAATTAAAAAAAACCTAACAACATGATGGCTATTAGCTTTTTGTCTGTTTTCCATACTGTAATTATCTTTCCCTGTTTCATATCTTTAAGTACAATGAAACACTGTTATGGGACATCTTTTAGGACACCTGTTATCATATAGAATGTGACCGGACTAATTTGTTTCTTAGAAATTTATGGATGTCTCCTGGTCTGCAGATTATAAAGGCATTCTTTTTGAAAAACCTGTCTTTTGATTACAAAGTTCTACTTATATTTATTAGGTCAAACTTGTTCAAGTGTTACGCAAATGGCCTACTTTCCTCCTTATTTGTCTATCTACTTGATCTACTTAATAGTAGGCTTGTGAGTCTGCTGTCATCCCCCTCTCTGTTGCTGAGTTACGTTTTCCTTGTGTCTAACAGCTTTTGTTTGTGCCTTCCAAGGCTACTTGGAACTTTAAGTTGGTAACGTGAGGACTGTTTTCTGAAATTTAACTTTTATCAATATAAAATGTCCCTGTCCCTTTCAAAAAAATGAAAATAAAATAAAAACAAAAGCACGCAGACAATTCGCAGTGCACAGTGGGAAGGCTGTGTGCAGAGCGAGAGAGTAGGGGAGTCTGGGCTCTGGGCTGCGAGAGCTCTGCCAGGCTGTGGCAGGGAACAGGGAACTGCCAAACCACTTCACTGGGTAGATGGCTACGTTTGAAGGGTTCCCTCCAGACCTCAGAGCTCTTGGCTCAGAGCACCTGAGATTGGCTTCTACCTGAGATGGGCTGTAGGGTGGGAAGAATAACTCACCAAAGCTGTAACTTCCAGTTAGCATCCGACTGGCTGGCAGTGGGGGTGGAGAGGGGGAAGGGCGGGTGGGGGGGAGGGGAGAAAGAGAGAGCGTAAGTCACTGGCTTTCCGGGACATCGGGTCTTCACAGCACTCCGGCTGCCCTCTTGTGTGCCCAGGATGGGCAAAGGCAGAGGGCCAGCCCCAAGGCTATCAGGACTTGATGTCTGGGGTCTCAGGGAGGAACCAGGTGCTTTACAGCAGTGGCCTTTGGGGTCTGTTCTTTGGAGTGGGGGTGTGGAGGTTGTCTCAACTGCTAAACAACACAACACTGAGCTTCTGCTCTAACAGGGTAGAGTGAGGACCTCTGGAGACTATTGGGCTCTGACCCAGCCCTCGCCCTTTAGGCAGTGTCCAGACCAGTAGAGCATTCGAGAGGAAAAGTCGCATCCACTCTTACTTTTGGAGGCCTGGGGTCTCCCCAACTTGCCTGTCAGAGATCTATGTACATCCCACACAATTCTTGCAGCAACTGAGTTGCTGTCCTTCCATGACAAAATGGAGCAGGAGAGCCCCTCTTCCTGCAAGAAATCTCCTCAGCCCCCTCTTTTCCTTTCCTGGGCCTGCTTCTCTTCTTTGTCTGTCTCCTTTGCCCAGCTCTCTAGGTTGGTGCAGATGCGGATGAAGGGCTATGCATGGATGTGGAAAACAATGCAGCTGGAAGCAAGGAGGGGAATGGAAGAGAGCTGGGCAGAGTTTACCTGCGGGTGTTGGCTGGGCCTGGAACAGGCCTGGGCCACCAGGAGGAATGCTTCCAAATGCAGATGAGCCAGGGCTACTGCCAAAGGCATCGAAGTTGGCAAAGCCTCCATGGGAAGGTGTCTGGCCTACAGGAGGGAATGTAAAGGTCATATATATAAAATGGACATATAATCGATATAATATGCACTAATTCAGAATGCAAAAGGCCACTGATGGGACACTGCCTTTCCTGCTCAGGGAGAGATGGCAGGGGCCTGGGCAGAGGGCCTGACGTCTGCTGGGGAAAAGAGGATGTCAGAGGCCTCCAAGTTCACTCCCTACCATCTTTTATCCTTACTCCACGAGGCATTCACATTTTTCTCAGGGCCTACTTTGGGCTGAATCATGTGTGTGTGTGTGGGGGGGGGGATTGTTTTTGGTGGGGGAAGGGGCTTGAAAGGCAAAAAGGAAACTAGATGCCGTTTCATTCAACCCTCTGTTGACTGTTGCTGATCTCTGGGAAGAGGGCAGGGGAAATGGAACACATAAGTCCCTTGCCTCCATTTTAATGGAAAAAGAAGGTAATAAACAGGTGATTTCCAGTGTTCTAAAAGGAAGCACTGATAGTCCCCAACTGTAATGTTTTCTGGTCAAACTTGCAGACATAATAATCCTGGCCGCTCTCATCTGACCCCAGCCCTTCCAACCTCGATGCTTCAGAACTATCCGCATGTTCATCTGTGAGATGGGAGCTACGAGCCGGTGGGGGGAAGGGGTTTTGGGGAGAAACCTGGTCACCCTAAGGTCGTGAACTCCATGTGTCAGGGGTAATACACTGGAATTTTCTCCTTCCAGGTCCCACTTACCTCTGAAGGCTGGGAATGCAGCGAAAGCTGGTGCCCCCTGGGGAGCAGCGAAGGGGTCTCCCCCTATGTCGGCTAGCAGGTCAGTACTGGCTTTCTTGACCGAGGAGTGGGGAAGGGGCTGAGAGCTCCGGGGCTGGGACGTCCGAGGCTGAGACTGACTGACAGACTTAAGAGGAGAAGGCATGACATAGTATACTTGGGAGTCCCAGACATGACCTGGCCCCTGCATGGCTCCCCAGGCTGCCCCCAGATAGGCGCGTGGAGAGAGAAGACGGAGAAACTGCCCTCAACTGAGAGATTTCCTGTGCAGCAGCCGCCTGAGCCCCTCACATACCTAACTTCTCTGTCTTCTCAGCACACCAGCTCCCAGAAGCAGACATTTCAGAGCCTATCAGTGAAGATAACCCTGAGCTACACAGGGATGTTGCCAAGAGTCCAGGGGCTCCCCTGAAATTAGGACTTCCTCCTTTTTCCCAGGGCTTGAGGCAGTGTCCCAGTCCCTCCTGCATTTCCTGGGAGCAGTGGTCAGGTTTGAAATTGATACTGTGACTTTCCCAAATACCACTTCCTGTTGGGTTCTTTCTTCCAAAAGACAGGAGGCCAAAGTGAGTTCGAGACATAGGAAGTGCAGGGCTGAGAACCAACTCACAGCTCCTATCCTGTTGTCTGCTAAGTCAGACGTGGCTGGATTTAGGAAACTGACATCCCTGTCTCCCAAATCCCTAACTAGTCTCAAAGGGCAAGTGTGAGAGTTACCTGGCTAGAGGTGGAGGCAGCAGCTGAGAGAGATGGCACCGGCTCCCCCAGAAGAGTCCGCAGGGGCTTCCCTTCCAGGACGGAGCCCTGGGTGGGGGTGGAGGCACTGCCTTTAGAATAAGTGGGCCCCTTGACTTGGTCTGGGGGGACATACCTTTGAGAGAGAATAGTCAGGCTGAAATGAGGGGGTAGCGCTGTGCGCCATGCTCCGTGTAGGCACCTGGGATGCACAGGTAGCAGCAGTCTGAGTCCCTTGGCCTTTGCCCACTAATTCTCTTTTTCGAACTAAAGGGAATTTCGTAACTCAGCCCATACTGAGGGACCCCTTTACTGTCGGATGCTCGTTCTTTTCTGTGGGAATGTTCACTTTGCTCTGACTTGAGCTCATTTTATTTTTTAAGATTTTATTTATTTATCTGACAGAGAGAGATATCACCAGTAGGCAGAGAGGCAGACAGAGAGAGAGGAGGAAGCAGGCTCCCCGCGGTGCAGAGAGCCCGATGCGGGCCTCGATCCCAGGACCCTGAGATCATGACCTGAGCCGAAGGTAGAGGCTTTAACCCACTGAGCCACCCAGGAGCCCTTGAGCTCGTTTTTTATCTCCTCTCTCCTTTCTCTTTGACACGAAACCATTCAGGTTTCAAGTTTAACAACCTGTCAATAATACTGCTCGACAGGTGATGCTATTTTCCAACTTCCTTTTCCTTTTCTAGGTGCTTCTGCAGGTTTCTCCTTTTCAGTCCCACAGAAAGTTTCTGCCACCTCCTCTTCTAAGTGCTCACAATCTATCCTGCTATAATCCAGTGTATGTTTGCACTCTCTACTCTAGAAGTATCTTCTCTGTCTGGAAGGCACTCCTCAGAGGGACTTCAGAATGCTGTTTTGCTCACTTTGATTTCCTTGCTGTCTGCATTCTCTTCTTCACCCTAGAGTTATTCCCACAACACACACATACCCCTGAGAACAAGCCACTGAAATTGCCACCTGAGGAGAGAAAAGGCAAAGGAGAGCAGAAATGCTGTTCTCGTCACCAGGAAAACAGAACACATATAAATTGCGGATAAAACAAAGGGTTAAAAGCACAGAGCTCTAGGGCATGTGCTTCCAGCCGCCTCTCTGCATATATGGGCCCCTGCATATATGGGCCCCGCTGGGCTGTAACCTGCCCCATACTCCCACAGGCCCAGCCCCTCTCCAAGCAGTCCAATGTCTCTCCGAAAGACAGGCATCAAATCTGCAAGGTTAGTAACTGGGAACAAGCTGTCCTTTAGGTAGCTTATAACTGTGAAGTCAGGATTGAGCCCTAACTGAATCTGGGGGGAATCCATTCAACCCAAGTCTGGCCTTTGAGAAAAGCCCCAATTCAAGTCTGGAAACTGGACTGTCCGATGAAGAATGTCTTGGGACATGCGTCTCCATAGCAATCTCTTTCCTCCTCCTTACCATCTCTTTTTCTCATATTTTTCCTGGAGAAACTCCTTCACCTTCTGAGGATCCCTGGAATCTGGTATTAAAGATGTCCGAGCATCAAAAAGACCCAGCCAAATCTTCCTGCAAACCTAAAGGAATGGAATCAGGTAACAGAGGGGTTCAGGCAGAAAGCATGGGATGGGAAGGTATCACTTCCAGTTTATTCATCAATACATATTTATTGAACACAGACACAGCTGAGGGTCTGGATATACCTATAAAGCAGATATGATCCCTGGCTTCACAGAGTTGATCATCTAATGGGGAGGTCATGCCTTAGGTAAGTAAAATAGATTTATAATTACATATTATGACACAACTTGTAAAAAGAAAGGGAGGGCCATGAGAATTATGGGGAACTAAATCTGGATAGGGGTGGGGTCAGGAACAAGTGTTAAGAGCTGTGGCTTCGAGAATACTCTCCAGAGCCTTCCCTTGTTGGTGTCCTCCAAGGAAGCCAATCACCTGCAAGCTAGGAGACTGCTAACACCAAGGACGGTGTCTTCCCACTGCCCTCAGATTTAGCTGGGGAAGGGTTTTAACTCACATTCAGGTACATGGCATGGGCTTAATCCCAAGGTGCTGAAGGTCGGGCAGGTAGAGCTGGCTCCAGGAGATCTTACCCCAAGGAGCCGGCCCAGTCTACTCTGAATGTTCAGCAATGTGGAGCTCTAACTGTCAAGGGGCAGTCTTCCTGTGAGTGCCCAGGAGTCATCCCCTCCAGAGATTTTGCCCCTTCCCCAGATTCCTCTAACAAGGGCCTAGACAAACCACAATCTGTATAACTAAGATTCCACAGATATACAAATATACATAGATAAGATACACTATATACTAAAAAATAAAAGAAACTCCACCAACAAAGAAAGCTATAGTCTTGAGGCAAAGCTCCCCGCCCCAGTAGGGCAACTCCAGCCAGCAGCCATTCCATCAGTGGTGGCTCACCTCGTTTCCACGGGATTGCAGGAATACTACTTCAGGCTCAGTGAAAGTTGTCATGGAGATGGACTTGACTCGATGAGGGGGGTTCAGGCCTCTCCTGTGGGAGAGAAACAGGAAGAGAAGTATAATGACGTTAGCACTGCAGGTCTGTTTATGGGAGGACAGGGACAGGACAACACATAAATTAAGCTCAGAGAGAATCCCCTGACTGAAGCTACATCCTAATTTAGGGAAAGAAGAGAACTGAGAATGTTCTGGAGGCTTTTAGAGTCAAGAATGTGTCGTGTTCTCTGTCATTCTAGAGAGGAAAGCAGAGCCTGCCCATCCAGAAGCCTTCTCTTCCTCGCCTCAGCTCTGTATTCAGCCTGCAGGTTGGGGGGCACTTCAGTGAACTCAAGAGATGTGCTCACATCCCATTTCCTGTTTTACCAGGGTTTTACACCTGCCTGCCCCTCCTCTGTCTCGACAGAAAGTGTGGTGGTAGGGATGGAGAGGGCCCCTTTCTTTCAGGAAGAGATCTCTAGGCAACGAGATAATCCAGGTTTTCTCAGCTCCAGATCTTTTGATGAAGCAGGAGGAAGTCAGCTTTAAAGGATGAATATGAGATTGGCATGAGTCAGGAACATATATCCTGCAGTGATGCTTTTGTGCTAG